>VZRX01002132.1:206362-320231 GCA_013398075.1 Notiomystis cincta
AATCAAAAAAAAAAAAAAAAAAAAAAAAATAACAGCAACAACAACAAAACCAAACAAAAAACCCAACCAAACAAACAAAAGCAGAAAAATAAACCAAACAAGTCCTCCCACTTTCACTGACTGCTGACATGACAAGAACCATTCTCTTTTTCATATCAGACTTTACAAGCAACTTTTGAGACTCTGTTCTTTCCACTCTGTAGGGTTTTTTTCCCATGTTCGATCCTTTCCATTCTATGCTTATTTAAATATTATGAAAAAATAAAGCTATGCAAAACAAGGCAACAATAGGACTTAAAATATCCAATGCATCGAGCTTTTTTCTTATAACTGCACAGTTCACAAAAGGTAAATTCCTCTATACAGAGCAGTATAAGCATATAGCATATATATGCATATAGACTCCATATTCCTTTCTCTGCAGATTGTGTCATTTACTGTTAGGTGGGGAGAGGGTACTGATAGTGAAATCTGTTAAACTGCAAAGAAAAACAAGTAATCTGCTTTTTTTCGGGGAGAAGATTTGGTTTTTTTAAACTTATCACTACTTTGAACCCAAATCTTTGACTTTGCACTGTACAAATCCATTGTGAATGGCTGTGCAAGAATTACAGAAAGATTTAAAGGTTTTTTAGGCTTGTATTCCACACTAAATCGGATTATAAGAAAATATAGATAAAGCACTGGAATGCAAGTCTTTTTCCACTTTATGCAAAGTAGTGATTCAGCTTTCTCCAAGGATTTGCTGGTGGAGGCCAAATCTGTATGGAGACTGAAGGAAAAACCAAACAGCAACAACAAAAATGGAGAAAAAAAAATTTGCCTGAATGAACAAGCCACTGGAATTTAGTAACTCATAGGTTAAAATTACTCTTGCCATTGTAGTGGCAAGCCTTATCATGCTACAATGCTACAGAGCAGCTGTGGTTTTCACTATGTGTATGAGAGATTTAAACTGAGAGAATGAAAACTCATGCACTGAATCAAAAATACAACACTCTAAACCCTCTGCTTTCCAAGCAGAGGAAATCACCAAGTGTCCTTCCTTCCTGCTCAACTTATCTTTCAGAAATGTAACAAATAAAAAGAGGTGATAATATCTCCTTCATCCTCATCAAGTTAGAACTTTAGTATAATATATTGGTTGTCAGCATGTAGGAACTCCAGCAGCACAAAATACAAGTGGGGGCTACACACGCATTTTTGAAACATTAATGCAAACTCTGAGGGATTTTTGTGTGATAATGAAATCTCTTTGGTGCTTGGGGATAGGATATTTTTGAGAAAGACAAAGATGAAGAGAGAAATAAATGTATTTTAGACAACACAGAACAAATTCTAAAATCCTTTAGCCGTGCCATTTGTCATTTGTGGCTATGGTAAAGATGACAAGATGACCATATGGTCAGCTCCTGACATCCCCTTATGTTAATTCACTTACCAGTATTAGCCAGAATTACAAATTTAATAATCATCAGCAACCCTGCTCTCATTTACATTCAGTGCATTATCCCTACCTTGCAGGATCAGACACTTTTCTCTAACATTTTGCGAGGCTCATTCCCCAGAGTATATTTGAAAAAAAAAAATCAACGGCTAGACCAGCTGAATCCTTTGGAATTTTTATCCTCCTATGACTGAAAGTCTGGGATCAATAACACTAATGCACCTTCTGACCTCATAGCCCATATTGGAAATAATTTTTTAAAAAGAAAATATTCACTGATGGGGTTAGCAACACCATACTGATCAGAAATAGTTACGACTTGCATCTCTCACAGTCATCAAGAAAAGCAGCCCTATGAGATGGGGTTACAGCTGGGCAAACAGACAGATGAGCCCTGTGCCTGAGCAAAATGGATGCTGATTACTTACTATTCTGTAGGGAATAAATAGTTTTTTCTATTTTAAATATTCAGTCACTTAGTTAAAATTAAACAAGATGAGGGCTACAGCAAAGCATTTTCAAGTTTTTCAGCCTTTCAATGCTGAAAGCTCGAAGCCTTGATAAATTCTTGTCACACCTCTTCCTCCCTTCTGCAAATCGAGAAAAATTATAACACACCTCAAGGTGGACAATGCTACAGGCAGGTTTTTTGTGTGGTTTAGCTCATATATTACTATGCAATGCTCTGAAACATTTCAGCAATGCAAACACAGGTCCTGAGAGCTGAGTTGTAATCAGAAAATTGCTTGTTCTGCAGAAACGGAAAAACGATTTGATGGCAGCAACTCTTTTCAAAGGTAGAAGTTTCTCGGTAATCTGTAATTCCACAGCAATTTACTAAAAATGTCAGGATGTCTCTGAGTACAAACAGTAAATGCAAATTGCTGTTTGATCTAGCAAGATATTGCTCATGTCTGAGAGGGTGCTGAGAGGTCCCAGAGCTCCCCTGCATTCAGCAGATGGCAACGGTGCTCAGGACCTTGCAGGATTAGCCCTTAATTCAAAATCGAATCCTCTAATAGTGCTATGCCACCATGGACACAGCATG
The DNA here is from genome assembly GCA_013398075.1 of Notiomystis cincta. Classification (NCBI taxonomy): domain Eukaryota; kingdom Metazoa; phylum Chordata; class Aves; order Passeriformes; family Notiomystidae; genus Notiomystis; species Notiomystis cincta. The sequence continues at coordinate 208,858 of VZRX01002132.1, forward strand.
AAGCAAAAAAATGAAAATGACGTTGAGAAAGAAAGGTCAATGAAAAAAAAAGAACATCAATATATAACTTGCTGCTAATGTATTAAAACAATTATAGTAGTTATGTCACCTAACCACCAAGGCACCGAGAAATCAATGCACAAAGGAATAAAGAGCAAGACATTTATTTCTGGCATTAGGTTAGAAAGCTAAAATACATAAGGCTAAGATATTTAACTTGTACAACCACGTTTTTTATTAGAGCACAAAAGTCAGAACTAGGAATAATTTCTAAGGTCGTCTCCCAGAAATTTCTGGCAGTATTTTAACATCTGCAGAATGAATCAGACACATTCTGTCTGGTAAGGTCAAAGATCCTCCTAAAGTTGCATTCCAGTTGCTGCTATCACATGTATTGGAGCAGTATCTTATTTTGTTGGAGGGACAGAAAGCCTTGAAACCACAGGCAGAGAGCAAATGTCAAACTTGTCCAGCTTTAATGAGACACTAATTTTTCCACAAAGAAATCTGAAGCTCTCTTTCTTCCCCAGGTGGGAGGGAGCCCTGGTGACCCACATGGAGCTATAATGGCCAGGGTTACTTGAAATTATTGGCCAAATCCTCTATGCCTTATACATTTTGAAGCATTAGAAATGTTGGCTATAGCAGTCATCCCAAGATATGGATACATTTTGTTAAAAAGGCACCTTTGCCTGCTGCAACTAAAACACTGAAGCTTTCCATGCAGTGAAACTTGACAGTAAACAGAGGTATTTTAATGCCTATGTGAAATGTGAAATCCTCACACAAGCAAAAGGCAGACACTCCTTGTTCACATCAGGCATCTCCCAAAGTACTTGAGGAGAAAAGCTCATCCTCTCTTTCCATCGATTGATTATAATAAGCCAGTCAGGCCAGGCTTGCCTGGAGCAGCAGGACAGAGGATAAAAGATTTAATGGTTCCCTTTCATCCTTCTGCCTGCAGACCAGCTGCCTGAGCACAGCCTGCTGTGATGTGCCCTCCTGGGTTTGCACCTCCAGCTTGCACACTGCCTGCCACCCCAGGCACTGCTGTGGCCCAGTGAAAGTTTTATGAGCAAGCACAAGGCAAGGTTCTGCTTTTCTGCTTCTCTCTTGCACAGAACTTTTGTGTCAGTGCCATCACCCTCCTCCCCAGACAGCCAAGGAGATGCAATGTCTCCAGCTGGGGCCCCTCAGTGACACAAGTCCCAGGTGCCACCGAGAGCTGTCACCAGGTGCCAGCAGGATGGGACGTTTTGTTGCCTGGTGGCAGCATAGCACACAGCCATCCTCCAGCATGGACAAAAAGGGGCTGTACCATCTCTGTCCTCTGCCACTGGAAGCTTGGTCCTACCAAATGGGTGCTCTAAGGTGTCTTTAGGCTGGTTGAGCCTTTTGCCTGGTCCACCAGCCCAGCAGACATTCCAGTCTAAAGGGAACTTGAAAACCAGACATTCAGCTTTCAGGAAGTTAACACAAAGGAAGATGCACTTAATCTTTATTCTCTTCACCTTTTCTGTCCAAATGCCACTTATATGGCATTGAAGAATAACCAAGTTTCAAGTTCAGCATGTCTTTATTGTTGCTGATTTGGAAAACCTGTTCCTAGGAAACAGTAATCTTCAAATCTAACATTATATATAAGCATAAAAACCATCACATCTTCAAAAAATGCTTGTGAGTTCCTAATTTCTAGATCATTGAGATGCTTTAAAACAGTCTGCTTCTCAGTGACATTTCTGAAAACATGAGCCCAAATTTTCTGTTTCCAAAAATAACATATATATTGGGGTATGTATACTTAAAAACTCTTAATTGGCATTATTTTCAAGATGAGACTATTAGCCCCAAAAGGCTTTACTTCAAAATCCACTGTATTTGGACAACATCCAGTCCAGCAGATTATGACAACTACAGTACAGTGACCAGAATCCATTCCATGCTGGTACACAACATGGATAAAAGCCAGGTCAAACTGCACATGGCAGTGGCCCACCTAAAGCTCTGCAGGTCAGGTACAGTGCCTAGACTTCAGTGTGCAGCATTATCCCATCACCTGCTGCTAACTGCTTTCCATACAGCCAGAGGGACAGGCCCCTCAGGGGAACAGAAATGTACGGATCCACACTGTGTGTTTTTGAAAGTGTTTAGCAAGAAGCTTTGATCTATTATTTTCCCCCCTGCAAAGCAGCAAGGGGAAATTTCTTTGTGCTTCAGCCCAAGGAAGGAGATATAAGGAGTATCTTGTTTGCCCCTGGGAGCCAAATTATCATAAATATGCTAAGCAGTGGAAGTTCCCCAACATGTGGCACTGGAGCATGTGCAGTAAACATCACAGCATCTCTTCAGGGAAGCCTAGCACGACAAAACCTCCACCGGCAAAACGCTCCTGGCTTCTGTAGATTTGACAGAATTCCCTATAAAGGGAACAATGGCATTTTCATCTGAGCAAGAACTATTTTAATTTGGTCCAAATCTCTGTACAAGATGGGAATAGCATGCACTAGACTAATGAACAGACCACACATTTCTTCCAGCACAGGAAAGGTCAAGTGGGGGGATATTTTTGGTGTACTGGGTCACACACACTAGGTTAGGGTCCTGCATACACAGCTGTGGCCCACTGTCATGTAACCTCAAAAGCAGAGACTCACTTAACATCTTCTGACATATGGAGGCAAAAGGCCCAGCAAAGGTGCTGCATGGCTGTGATGTGTTACAGGCTCTGCTGGGGAGAGGGCAGAGGGGAGGGAGGAATACATCCTGCAAACCCCACGGGAGGCCCAGACAGACACTGGCATCCTGCAGTGTCACTGATGTGGTGAAGGATGCCACTTCCAGCATTCTGCCCAGGCTGTAAAATACTTCAGGCTGACGGGCAAACAATTCTCAGATACCTCTGAAATAACATTCAATATCTAACAACATACCTACAAAGCACAGCAGAGGAAGGTGGCACGACATCCAAGAGAACCCAAAAACTAAACAGGGCCATATTTGCATCTCACATTTCCATACCTGTCTTCCTCCTCACTCCCCAGGGCAGTGAAGCACAGCTTCACAGTATAAAACCAGAACAATGAGCACCAGAGCACTCATAAGGCAGCTGCATTTTGCTTCCCCATGTGGTCTATGGGTTCCAAAAAAATCTGGTGATTTTCATGATGGTGGTGCTAAAATACATTGTTACACTAATTGTAGACTTATTTGTAAGATACAGGTCCTTAATTTATGACCTGAAATTGTACTTGCTACACTGAGACAGCCAATCATTCCAGTGACAGGTTAACATGTAATTAAAGACAGCTTTTCTCCTTATTATTATTACAACTTAATGGAAGACAGCAATTAAAAAATGCCTTGCACATAGTCTGCATATGTATTAAGAACATCTAAAAACTTCAAACTATTGTGTTTGTCAGTACAACCCTGTACTGACAGCTGAATTAAAGAAATCACAAAGGTTCTTGCTTGCACTGTTGAAAGATCATACGGGGTAAGACACGAGGAACAGACATTATCCAGAGTTCAGCTGCTTGTAAGTAATAAAACACCTGCATGGGCATATTTTCCCGTGGCAGCTGAACTGTGTTTATGTGCAATTTGGCTGCTTTTAATACACAGCATATCAATGCTACACTTTTAAGATAGAAGACCCTTATTTTGATCATTTTCAAACTATTTACACTCATTAGGGAGTTCAGCATTAGATTCTTGATTCAACTGTACCGTAATTACTCAAGGATTTTTACTTGATGGCCTTGCTTATTTCAGTTAAATAAAGTGGAAATACTAAGGGATTATAGATGAAAGCACAGTGGGGTAATTTTCTAAAGGTTTATATTCACTCTCACCATTAGTTCAGACTTTTCGTGCTGTTTATTGATTCAATCACAAAAAAGAAAGAGATGCAAAACACAGCTCTCAGACAGGTGCAACTTTGGACTGGTATGGTCCAGCTTTCCTCCTTTGTATCTTTCTTTTCCAAGTCATATGAAATGCTGTGTTTTTCATGCACATACTGGAAAGTATCTAATGCAGGAGATGCATTCTGTATTTCACAGAAGGTGTTCGATTTTTAGCCCATCACCAAGACAGCCAGCTGTCTCCTGGACTTCACAGGGCACAGAGGAATCTCCTTGGCTGACAGGTAAACCCCACCTTTCAGCACAAGCATACACAAATCTGATGAAACATTAAGGAAAAAGGTAGAAATCACAAACTGCAATAACAGATAAGCCACTGTATTAAATGGTGCATCTGCTCCACATTTCACCACTGCAGAACCTGGCTGTTTCTAGTGCCCACTGCCATCTTTCATTTCTATAGCTCTTTTAGGCCGTAAGTGCCAGCACAGTTTTCATAAAACGTGCTTTATTTTCCAGTGTATAGAGAAAAGGAGGCAGATGTGGGCTCAGGAGAGGGGGAGGTACCTGCCAAGGCTGAGTACACAAACCCACTGCCCCATGCAGACAACACCAATGCTTTTGGCTAACACCATCCAGTGTGAGTCAGATGGTGATCCCACTGCAAATTGCCTTTGCCTATCAGTTTTTCAAATCCTCTTCAAATTAAATAGGCTAACAGCATAATTTCTCTCTTTTTTTTTAATTAAAATTATTTGCTTATTCAATTAGTCATTAAAGGCAATTATAATTTTTTTTTTTTTTTTTACTAAGAAGCAGTATGCTTTCTATATCACCACTGGTTAGTCCTTGGGAAATCATCAATTATGTGACGATAGTCTCAGATTGCAATCACTTCTCCATGGCTGCAGCCTGGTAAACACTTCTGCTAGTAGTAACACTTCCTATAGCTTCTTTCAGGTTACAAAATAGAGAGCATGTATTTATGGTTCCAAAGAGCCTGTCAGAGAAGGCAGCAAAGCATCTTAAAGGAAGACTCTGAGGATTACACACCACCCTTCAGCTAGATGAATACTTCACATATAAGAACATACATTTAAAAGCAATTTTCCATATCAGTTTTTAGAAACACATCACCAACTACAGTACACATACAGGAGCTGGAATTAATTCCATTAGGAGCTCCTGTTCTGAAGAAACAGTAGCCCACGTCCCAGAAGGACAATGAACTACAATATGCAAGCTCATTTAATCACTGTATCCAATTACAAGGAGGAATATATCATCACACACACATGGCTATGTCTGAATTTTAAAAAGTAAATAGATCATGAATAGTCAAGCCAAATGCTGTGAATCTCTGGATTCACAGCTTAGCATGGGAAGTGGTGCTTTGAAATTTTCTGTTCCACTTGGACCTTAATTATATATTCTCTGCAGTAGGAGACACAAAATTCTGATATGCACCTCAAAAGAGTTTGTGTGTGGTCTAATGACAGACTTTCCTAGTCTTTCTCTCCTACCCAGGACTCCCCTAAGTCTCAGGGGTTCAGAAGAGGAGCTGGCTTTCTTCCTAACACTACAAACAGCAGCACTTTGAGGCAACCTTTGCTCAAACCTCGCTCCTACCCTTTGCTGTAAACTCCCTCATCCCAGACTTACCAGACCTACATGACCATATGCTCCAGGAGGATCTGAATCCTCTCCATTTGTCAAGAAAACCCAGTACAGCAGTTTCTTGCAAAGCTGATGGCATTTTCATGTTTTCCAGATGCTTTTAGAAAACTGTTATCAAATATTCACCATTCTTTGTAATCAAGAACATAGTTGTAACTTCCCAAATTACATCGTAGTAGCCTTGACTCCCTGAACAAATTTCCTATCCATTAAGCTATGATCTAACATCAAATGTCCTATGGCCCATTTGCATGTCAAAACCCTCACCCCAGAAGGGAGATTAGATTCTCATTAATAATAACACGATCTGTACTCACACATCAAAGAAAAAAAACCTGTCCACAATATTTATGTAAGCTGCACAAGCAGCCCGTGACATATTTGCCTGGAGAGATGGGCCATCATGCTGGAGATTGTAACAAAATTTCCCTCAAGCCTGTGATCCCACACACACCTCAGGAAAATGCCTTCTCGCTGCTTTGCAATGGGAGAAGCCCAGTTTCAGCTGGAAAAGACCCTTGCCTACAGGTTTAGACTTCACTTGTCCAACATGCCAAGGTTCCCCAACTGATCACATCCCAAAACCTCTTTGCTTGTGCTTTGGGGCTTCTGCTCACAGCAAACCTCAGTGGTCTCCTGATGGCAGTGGCTGCCCAGGGTGTCACACTGTCCTGGGCAAGGCTCTGTGCCCATCAGCAGCCCAAACACTGATGGATGCTGTGCTTGCAAGCTGCTGTGGCCTAGGAGCCCTCCAGTGGGCTCACAAGGAGAGCAAGGAGGGAATAGACAGTGTCCCTCTGCTTCCCTGGCCCTGCTCCAGGGATACCCAGGGGACAGCAAGGAGCCCACAGCATGTCCAGGGCTGCCTCCTCACAGCAGGCCAGAGGTCTGCACCTGTTTGTGCATCCTAAGAACCACCTGGCTGCCCCAAACAGCCTCTTTGTTCAATGCTTGCATAGCTGAAGTGGAAGTGAGGAGGCATTTTGCCTGCTGGGAAGTGGGGTGCATGTGTGTGCTGAATTGCCAAATCATCCTGTTGTAGCCTCCCTGCCACTGCTTGATGGCACGTACCAGGATGGAAATTGTCCACCTGCCTGTTACAGAGTTAAACTCTACAGCCACAGAGACAGTTAGCATCTACAGACAGTAAGAGAAGAAGCTCTAGTCACCTCAATAGGCAAAATGTTTGCATTTGCCTATTCTTGGTGGTTTTCACACTTTGGGGCAATGCTACATGGTCACTGCTGCTTTAAGGCTTTGAATGAAAACCCTTTGACAATGGGGATCTGACAAATGCTATTTGTTTGTGGTTGTTTTTCACTGTTGTTTGTTTGCCTCCAGCTTGTGGCTGTGCATCTCCCATGATGTTACTAACAGTATCAACAAACAAAATCCCATGGACAAGGCTCCTACGGGGCAGGGAATCAAATCCAACAAGGGTTTCATTATTATATTGATGCCAAGGCTCTGAATTCATGGCTGGGAAAGAACAAAACCAGGATCTGGCTTTCTGGTTTTAACTGCAGTGGTTCCTAGAGAGAGGTCAACCAGCCCTAGATTCCAAAAAATGGATGTGAAGAGGGTTAAAGAAAGGCTGCTTGTGGAATCAGCAGAGCCTTGTGGGCAGTGAGAGGAGGAGGGATAATGGCAGGAGGGGGATGAAGGGTGTAGAAAGAAGAAAAAGGAAAGAAACTGAAAAGCAATAAAATGTGAGGTATAAAAGCTTCTAGCAGTCCAAAGTCAGACAGCATGATTTCTCCATGATTACATCTCTCATCCTGGCAATTTGTATTTCCATCAAAACTCAAGTTCAAGCAAAGGAATAAAATCACAGTTCGTGCCAAATGCTGTTGCAAGAAAACCAAAGTTTTTTATTATTAGCTTCCAAGAAAATTAGATCAATCAATAAAGCTGCTGCTTTATTTACATTCATCTATTTTCCCCGGACCCTCACCCCAAAATGTTTTTGAACTCAGTCAACCTTGCAGCATTTTCACTTCAGAGTATGATCTTGGTTTTAGAAGGATCTCACAAGCTTTTCTGGACTAAGACAAGGTCATCTTGTGATCTCAGCCTGGCTTGGGAGATAGTGGTTGAGTTGCTGCCACAGCTACAGCTCACATTGGTATTTTTCACCTTGTCTGAAAGATGGGACAAGTAGTGTACTTTACTGCAGTAACTGATGCTACTCTGAAAAGCTCTTTCTGTCAGTGCCAGCTATATTCCATGAGGGTAACTGACATCTCATGAAAAACCTTTGGCTGTCAACGTGCTGTAATTCTATTCCTATTTCAATCTTTGAAAGGATCAAAAGTGACTTTAAAAAAACAAGCAGGACTATGCCAACTACATAGACTCTACTAAAAGGTGTTACACACCCCAAGTAATACCAAACTGGAGCAAACCTTTCCCTCTAAAAAAAGCAATTTAAAGCCTGCATTATGAGCTTACCAACTGCAGTTAATGCACAGAGCTTCTGAATTTATGCTCAGTGCATTCTGCTCCATTATTTCTTTTTTACACAGGCCCCTCTGCTCTCACAGAAGTATTCCTACTACAACCATCTCTTGCTACATCCAACAGCCAATCTTCTCCCTTGCCCACTAAAATCAAAACCTAGCAGAACATCACAAACCACAGCAGAATGCCCTGCCAACCTCTCCCAGCACACAGCAAATTTGGCCTTTAGCAGCTGCTGTCACATCTGCTCTTTCTCCCTTTGCCTTGAACATGCTAGAGAAGGCAGCAGCCACTGTTAGGGCAGGGCAGAGCCTGGCTCTGCTGCACCTGGTGATCCAGAGTGTGCTGGCAGCAGTTTGCCAACGCCCCAGACCTTCTCAAGCAATTGCATCTATTCAGCTACACAGCAAGCAGAGACATTCCGTGCTATAATGCAGCCCAGGGTTCCCAGCTATTAAGGGAGGTCTTAAGAGCCCACAAAAAGCCCATTGGGAAATAGGCAGAAATCTATACCAATTAATGGTTCACAAATAGGTCTTGGGTTGTGGCTTTTTGTTCTTAATCTCCCCGGGTGACCTCTGAGCCCAGGGATTTACAGAAAGCAGCAAAGTGGGAAAGAAAAGGACTGCATCAGTACACTGCACAACCGACCAGGCATCGCCCAACAGCAGCAACAGGGAGCATGACAGGGAGCTTAGTAAAGTAACAGCAACTGGAGCTTGGCTACAGCCAAAACCAGTCCCACTCTTGCTCACAAAAAGACCAAGGCTGCTGCTTCCATAGTCCTGTGAAAGTGTTTGAACTCAGGGCATGTTAAGAGGGATTGCGGGGGAAGGAGGAATTAACAGCATGAGAGTAAATTTAGTTCACAAGAGGGAAAAAAGCCGCTTTGAAGAACAGATTTCTTTCAGATTCTTAATACACAACCTCAAAGCACAGGTCTGCAGTGAATCCATCCTTCCACCCTGTGGGCGGGGAATGAAGGCGCTCTTTATATGCCTCAGAAAATGTTCATCTCACAAGAAAATCATTGTATTGTAGCAGCTTAGAGCACTGGAGACACTGGAATTCAAACTCTGAAGACAGTGCATGAACTGTATTCTTGGACTCAGAGATACAGCAAGCACGTCAAGATACAGTTTTATCTTTTCAGCATTCTTACAGAAAAATTCCCCCATTCCATAAAAGCTTTAAAAAAAAAAAATCTGAATTTCAGAGCACCATCTCTGAGTTTTACATCATTACAGATTCTGCTTTCAGAAAGGAATGTTTTGCTGTATCCTGAGAACAAGCTTCCAACTTAACAACCATTGCACTAAGTGCTAATAGCAACACAGCAGTCAGTGTACAAACACGCCTACCCAGGTCAGCAGCTGGGGAATCTTGGTGTGATCGAAGAGGAACACAAAAAAGAATACCTGGATGACAGTGTCCAGTTTTTCAACAGCTTGCAGATCAGGTTTGATAGTAAAAAGCCTTAAGATGGAAGAAATGGAGTACAACACTAAGCAGCGAGAACAATAAATGGGGGACCAGTGGTGAAGGGCCCCATGTTTGGGGTTCCTGAAGGACAGGGTGGTCTGTGGCTCCTGCTGAGGGAACAGGATGTGCAGACACTTTCCAAGAAGCAGCAACACTGATATTTCAGTTTTGCAGTTCTAGTTCCTACTCTCACAGCTAACTGACCTGCCAGCCCACACACCATCTGTTGCTATTCCTCTTATGCTACTCTCTTACAAATCAGGTCCCACTTCTCATCTACTAGAAACAGCACTTTTCAGATAATTCAGATAATTGTACAAGTTTTATAGTCAGCTTCAGCGAGCCACATTCTGGGAAAATATGAAGACAGGGCTCTATCTGGGGGCTGAGAGGAAAGCCCTGTCACCTCCTCAGCAGAGGTTCTCTCTCCCTTCATATATTTCACCCTTGGTAGCTTGATTGAATTGCTGCAGGGGAATGGATCAGTAGTAGACAGAAGTCAGCAAGAGTTACCACAGTTTAGATTCATTTCAGAATCCGGCTATGATTTTTTGCTAAGCTGATGTTGAGTTGTTTTGGTTTTGGTGTTCTTAGGGCTCACTAGAAGCAGTAACAAGGAAGTTGTGACAGAAGGGACCCCGCCTGCTACATCTGCAGACCCGCAGCTGTGGAACTGACCTAACCTCCCATGGAGCGTTTGAGCCAGGCAGGGAACCACCCCAAGTGTGGGCACACATCTAAGACGACAGGTCTCTTGATGAGAGAGATTTCTTTGGCATGACCCCTGTGCAGTGACTCAGTCCTCCCTTTCGACTTCATGGCTCTCAGTCCCAACCTTCTGACCCGGGAACATGAGTTATTTCTGCTACATTTGACACTGACCAGCCACACTCGAGTGATTAGAAAAGGATTTGGACTAAGGCAGAAACTACAAAGCAACCTCTGCTATTCTTTTTACCACTAAAATACAAGAATTTCTGTAAAATCTTTCAAGAACTTTTTATCCCTTCCACACACTTCTTGGCTGGAAGCACCATCAGACAATCAGGAATTATTAAAAGCACCATTCTGGAAAAAGTTCTGTAGAAACGCTTTTCAAATATACAAATATGTTTCTTTATGACCTCAGATACTTAATGCATCTGTAATTTATATATATATTTATATCCATATATATGCAATCTCATACATCTGAAATATTTACTGCACTGATTTGATAGTTATATCACCTAGACTTTCAATGTTATGAGAACAAAAGGGATGTTACGAATAACTGATTAAATGTCTTTAGGGTTACATTTCCATCAACCTTACCAAACTTCCAATGTCATAACATCTTATCTTCCAGGTACCTCATCAAAATACTTGTATCACCCAAGCCTATTTTGCAATACAACAAACTAATATATTTTGCGTTTTTTGACTTAAAAGCCTTTTCCACTGTCAAAAGAAAATTATTAGCCCCTAAAAATGTTCTCCTGATAGGCTTACATTTCCCAATTCTTTTCTGCTTAAACAACTAAAATCATCAAACCTCCTGATACTGTCTACAATGCACATCTTCATAATAAATGGTTTCACACTAGGCTTTCATGACAGCTCCTTATCACTTTCTCACATAGCAAAAGGCGACAACTGGCAATAATGAATCACAGAATTACAGGGGAAGACTGAGAACTGAGAATACTATGATCCAATTGGCTGTCACATAGAATGGGTAGCTTTTTCTTCTGCAAATTTGACTCAAACACAGAACATTAAACACTGGGGGCTCTACCAGGTATTCTTGCACTGAGTACAAAAAAAAAGTATTTAGGTGCCTGCAGTGCACAGTGTGCCTCAGTGCTCCTGAGCATACCAAAATTATGTGTTTTTCTGATGGCTACCTCAGCTACTTTCCCTCCCTGAAAGGGCCTAACTTGCTAAGTGTACCTACAGCATAAAAGTATTTGTGGTGATGAACTGAAAAAATACCATCTGTATCTACAAAGAGAGTCCTCAACATGAATAATGATGTTTATCATTCCCCATGTTGACCCTAGTTTCCCAGTCACTGGATATAATGGTGGGACAATTCAGGAGCAGCATTCCCAGACTCTGCCTTTCCAAAAGTTTGCCCAAACAAGTTTTAGTGCCCAAGTGCAAATAAACCCTTTTCAAGCTCCATGTCCTCATTTCTCAAAAAAAACTGTCTGAGCCCCTGACACGAGAGAGCATCTTGGACATATTCATTCCCCTCACTGGCATTTCCCATTATCTTTGGCACTGCAGTATGAGACACACTGTCTGTCTGTAGTGAATCCCAGACACGGTGCTCCTTCTGCAAGCTGATTCAGCTCAACACTGTGACAGAAAATAATCCCATCAAAGCAGAAAAAAAAAAAATTCCTATTAAGATACCTAAATCTACCTGGCACAAGGTCAAGCCAAGCAGAGCAGAGGAGAGGGGGTAGCATGGCAATGTACAGGTGGATAGTTAGAGGATGTCAGACCTTCCAATTTGAGAAGCCAGCATCACTGCTGGCAGCCCTGGTCCCAACTTCATGCTATCTCCAGAGCTCCTGCTTCTCTTGTCCCAGCTTCAGGTTCCACCATGCCATTTGCAAAGCCATTCAGCAGAAAGTAACTCCCACTCTGCTGCCAGCTCACTCAGTTGTCCTACCTACCTTATTATAATCTTAGATTCCAATTAATTCTTTCCAAACTGCAACATGCTGCATGCAATACACCGGGTCAGATCAAAGATCCCCATAGAAAGAACCAGGTCTTTGACAGAGGATGCCCAAGAGAAGAGAGAAAATCAGAAAAAGGTAAATACAGAGTTATCTTTCTCAGACATACCCTCCTATCTTCCAGCAACAGGCAGTGTAGACTTTCCAAATGGGAAGTTATATTGACATCACCGCATTGATGGAGTTTTTGCCAGGATTTTGCCTAGTTTGTTTTTAAACCCTTCCAAATTTTGGCTTCCCCAGAATACTCACAACAACAAATTTCACAGCTTAGCTGTGCATTATATTGGAAAACCACTTCTCTTTGCTTATAAACCAAATAAGTTCACTCTGTTACAAAACACTTGCCTCATTATGAGAAACAATGAACTATCTTTACGTCTCACCTTCCCCACACTATTAACAGTCTTATAGATCACCATATACTTCTTTTACCAAAGTTGCCTTCCTACGATGACCAGACCTAGACTATTTATTCTTAGATGTCTTTAATCTATAATTCTAATCACCCTTGCTGCCCTTTACTTCATTTTCAACCCTTCTAAGCTGGAGGAGAAGAAGGAATCATATTCTACATTCCATATTTCACGGTAATACAATGGTAAAACTACAGCTCCTGCCTGGCTTCTTTCCTAATTAGCCTAAATACCACTTGCCTTTTTGACCAATGCTGATCAAAAATTTCCAAGAACTATCCACACTACCTCCACAGCCCTATTTTCTACAGGATAATAGTCAAGTCAGCACCCTGCTGAATATGTATAAGAATTTTCTCTCCTTCATGGTAGAAAAACTCATTACTTTGCATTTTTCAAACTTGGATCCCCATCTGCAATTTTATCCTGCAGTCACAGAGATTTTTATTCCTTTCATCTTTCTGCAGCCATAGGGCTGGTTTGAGGGGCCTGCTCCCAACTTATTTTCCCAGTTCTACTCTGCCCCATTCATACTACTTTCATGAGACTAATTTTGAGTTGGAGCAGCTTCCTGATATAGCACAAAAGCTCAAACAGGCAGTCAGAAGTGGGGATAATAGGGTGTACAAGAATATAATCTTGCATGGCCACCGAAGGTGAAACTATGGCTTTATTTATCAGGAGACCCTCAACCATTTAATAATACCAGAACATGCTGCTGCCTCAGATTTCATCCCACACTCAGCAGCACCCAGACTTCAATGGGTCCCTCCCATTTTAAACACAGACAATTTACTCCTACCTTTCATTTTCTCTCTTTTAAATAATTATCAGACTTGAAAAGCATCTCCTTCCTGATCAAATCGATCTTTAAATTTCCTTCAGGATTTTTGGCAAGGGACTTTATCAAAGACATTTTAAAAATATGAACAGAAGATACAGGCACTCCAGATCACATATATCCTCATGCTCTTTCAAACCTTTAACAGCTTGACAGGATACCCAAGATCTGAACCCACATTTCCTTCTCAGTATGTTTCTGTATGCATTTCTTCCTTCTGCATCTACTGTACTGCCACCCAACTTCCCAGCACAAATTCATAGCTTCATGCTGAAATTTTGCACCTAATCATCCTCCTGCAAGCAAGTCCAGCTGCTAAAGACACCAGTCCTTCTCTCCTGCTGTCCTCACCTGCGCACCTCTCACTCCCTGCCACCCTCTCCCTGTGTCCAGGGGGCAAACTTTGTGTCACCGACAGATTAAGTGGATCAAGAGACTTATCCATCTTAAAACTAATAATTTAGTGTTTCCTAGGTTTATCAAGTAGGACCAGCTCCCTGCTTGGGTCTGCTACAGAATCCCACAACAGACTGTAGAAGCACAGAGGCACCCGTGGCAGGAGTGGCTGGGAAAGGCTGAGCTGCTTCTTGTGACCACAGCAACAGTTTATGCTAGAATAATGTATTGATAAAATGACAGCCTTATTACTCAGATGTTCCCCAAATAGAACCATTTCTTTTAATTGGTATCACATTTTCCACCTTCCTCTGCCACTCAAGCTGCTTTATATGATAGATTACACACCACTGTAAGGAGTTCAGCAATTTCATATCAGAGTTCCTTCAGAAGTCTTCAGGGAGTAACATCTGATCCTGGTGATTTGTTACTATTCATTTTATTGATTTATTCTAAACCTACTTCTACTGACAGTCTAATTTAGAGATAGCTTAGACTCACACTGCATAAAGCGATGGTCCTCTGCAAGAGCCTCTCCAGGTTCAGAATTCTGTATTAGAACTTTTTATCTTTTCTGTTATTCTTATACCGATGTGCTCTGCTAAACTCTTATTCCTCACCTATGAGCTTGGTAGTAATATGCTTTTAGCCCACTTATTTTACCAAATCTTCCTGAAACTTGAGGGAAAAGTTTAAAAATCTCTCAAAATTATGACTGACAACATTTCATTATGAAAGACTGTTAAGAGGAAGGGTTAGCAGACATTTATTCTCTCCATCCTAAAACCTGGAAAGTAGGATCACAAAGTGTTGGGCAAATATTTATTCTCATTTACATAAGTCCACATGCAACAGATACATTGACTGTGTGGCTGTCACAGGAGTACATTTTTCAACACTTTCTAATCATCAGTGAAAACCATAGTGACCAAAAGACCTAACAACATCCTTCATAACTAAGAAAAAAATATCAAAAAGCAACCAGACCCTTTTTTCTTGGAATATTAAACAAAAGGCAGTCTAGAAAAGGCAGAGCTGTACCCCTTTTCCACAACTTCATTTAGCAGCTGACTACAGTCAGTTCATGCAAGACAGTACCATTCTCCTCCTAGGTCAGGTACAGTTCCACAGAGGGTGCTACTGCCCAACATCACAGCAGTGCCATTGGTGCAGTGTAGAAACCAAATGTGTTAAACAAAAGTAACTCTTACTACACAGCACTTCTAGGAAAATAGACATGGTCTGAAGGACCCTCCTAGGTGGCATGTTACAATCCTAAAGGTAAAACTGCTTCTGTGTGACAGGGGAGAGCTCCCACTAATCCAAGGATCATGCACAGTCCCAGATAAGGTGACATGGCATGGTACAAAGATCATCACCCCTTTCTTTTCCTACTCCAGAGAAATCCAGACCATACTTACACTTTTCTGCCTCTCTTTTAGCTATGTCATGAGGATTTGTCCTCTTTTTCAGTCCCTTTAATATTTCTCCAAGCTACCCATTATTTGCCATCCCAGCTTCTGCAATAGCCTAAAAACACTGTCATGCCTTCCCCTTGTCACAATGTTTCACCCCGTCCACTACAAAGATACTGGCACCACCACCTTGCTCCAGCCATACCATTCCTCATTTATTTCCTTTCTCCTGATCACCTTTTCCTTCTGCCTCTTGCTCTCAAAGACCTTCACAAATTAATCTCTTCCTTTCTCCATTCATTCCTAAAAAGAATCCCAGAGGAGGGAGGTAAAACACATGTGGTGTCAGCAGCTGCTATGGGGGAGATTATGTTCTACTTCAGCAATGTCCTGCCTTAGCAGCCTGAGAGAGGTGACCCAATGGACTGAAGGAAATGGTTTCAGCAATCCAGGCAGGCCTGGAGTAGCAGCAGTAGATGTGAGGATCACTACATCATTCCAGAGGCTGCCAAATATTGAACGCAACCACCACAAGGCAAGACAGTATTTTGAACAGAGACCAGTTGGAGGAACCTCCAAAGATGACATCAGGATAATATCTAGAGAGGGAAATGCTGCTAGCACCCAAGAAATAAAGATTTTGCCTAAAAGAACAATGATTCTGAAATAAATGGTGTAGTCAATGGGAAGGGATTAGAGATCCTGAGACACTAAGATTTGGTCTCTTGGAGATTATTTGTTCAAATCCCCACCCTTGATGAGGATTAGCCCAGGAGGTGTGTCTTGCATCTTCCACCTAGATATTGACATATGTGAAGTGGATCACTCTATTCAGTTCTTAAAACCTCAAAATGCACTCTAAAATACACAGTCAGCAGACAATCCCAAGTGATTCCAACCACCTTAGAGATGACTCGGAAAAGTAGTCTGTTACAGAAATTTAAAATTTCCATCCATCCCATGGGAGGAAACAAGAACAGTCTTCTGGGGGGTTGGTACCTTACAGTTACAGTAACTCAGTGAGATGAAAACTTCCTCCCTTGGAGATGGAGGGCTGGTAAACCTTTGTTAGTGGCAAGCCCAAATTTAAGGTGATGTCCTAAAAACTCACACATAGTCATCACAAAAATCCCTCAGTCATCAAACAATTACTAAGTAAGTTACGCCCAAGAGTGTTGCAAACCTCAGGCTTTCCAGACATCCTGCCTATGGAAGCCACCAGAGCAATAGACTAGTCCAGCTTTGCAGATTGCAGTGTCCTCTTCAAGCATCCTCAGTTGCTAAAACAGTGCTCTGTTATGTCACATAACTCTTCAGGTTGGGTCCTCACCTGTTTATTACAGCAGACTTTATTAAGCTGAGTGCTTAAGGTGTCATGCTGCAGGTTTAAAGGAAGCCTTGGAGACCAGGCTGGATCCCAGTAAAATTTTTTCCAGACCAGCCCCAGAACTTGCTTTTAGGCTCCCAGGTGCAAGTGGTATGTGCTGACTTGGGCTAGGAAATGGAGGATGGCCGAGAGCGATCCATGGCGCATCACTCAGCCATGTGGTGTTTACAAAAGGCGGCATTCCACGACCACGCCAGCCCCAGGACAGCACATTTTTTTGTTAGCAGCCCTAGAGGGCTGCAGTTATGATTTGGTACACAAAGGGTGGGAAGGAAAACATGCAGAGCATCCCTCCTTGGGAAGCAGTGCAAAGGGTCAAAGAGAACAACAGCCCCCTGTGCACCGCGAACGTAAGAACAGCCCTTTCTCATGTTCTTTACAGACACAAATAAGGAAACTGCATTGGGGGCTGCAGGGAAAGCAAGAGGCCACGGAAGTCATCCTGGCAAACAGACAGCAGGAGCAGCAGCTGGGTACAACAACATTGTCCTTTTATGTTCTGCAAAGCTATGCCTGCTAAAACACAAGCCTGCGGGGCTCTGCAACTCAATCGTTCTCTGAGATGGGCCAGATTGGAACTAGAAAAAAAGACAAAACCCAGCAAATCCAAGCATCCAAACGGCAGAAGGATGCCTTCAGGTACACACACAAAGCTGTACACATGCACAGTCAACATCCCATACTTCCTCATGCCAAAGGCAACTGAGTCTGCAAAACAAGCTGGTAGAAACCATTATGGGGCATCCCCCTCATAAACCACTGGGAAGCATAACTCCTAAAGCCTCTCATTTTGAAGCAACCAGATTAATAATGTCAGAAGAAAATGGTATCTGAGGGAGTGGAGGGCTGCTGGGCAAGGTTTAGCACGCATCTTTGTGATGGCAAAAAACCGAAGGCACAGCTACTTTGTTCTGTCCCTGGGATCCAGTTAACCCTGGCTACAGGACAGAGCCTAATTGTTTCTTTCTAAAGGAGTTAGGATAAGGCAGAGGTGAGGGGAAGCTAATCAATCTTTAAATACCTTACCATCTGCTTCTACAACCAAGCAAGTAGTGGTTTAACATTTGCTTTGAGGACAGTTTACCAGCCCCTCTGTACAACAATAAGACCAAGCTTAGGAACAGCCTCTCTGTGATGTGAGAGAGACAGAGCAAAGAGGGAAAAAAAAGGTAATACATGGGAGGATACACACAGCATCTAATGCTTTATGTAAGGAGTGCTTTGCTTTTACAAACACCAAAATATAATGCATATCACTATTGAAAGTATCATTATTTTCCAGCAAGATTGTAAGCTTATAAAATAAGATGAAGCAGACTATAAAGATTGCCATCTGATGTTCTCCAATCTGTGTGTGATAAACATTAATGGGAAAACTTATTCTGGATCCAATATTTGACCTTAAAAGGCCAAGGAAGGATCCTCACTACACTGCTTTACAGCTGGTTCAAGTAAATTACACCCATAACTAGCCTAGTGCATCTGTGGAAGGAAAACAACCTCAGCCTCTCTCTGCACTAAATATTAATGTCTAGGCAGACAAAAGCAGCACTAGGAACACTGTAATAATATCACAGGCAGACACTCTATGTGTTTCTTTGGGGCACTGACACATCAGCACTAGGAATATGCCGATTGTCCCACATTAAACTAATGACTTGTTCTGAGACATTCCTCTGGGAATCACAGATGTTATTTATATTTTCAGACATTTAAAAGGATTAAAGTGTGTTTATTCTCAGTAATCTCATTTGTACAGAAAGACATACACAGACATTAGGAGTATGCATTTTAACCCTATTGGGGATGACCAAATGCACAGTGCTATTGGCAGCCACCTACCCCCTCCTCTTCGGTATTCAGGACCTCCAAAAGTCTCACCAGTGTGGCTGCTTTCATTAAAAGTACATATGAATTGCAGGTTACAGGCACTTCTGATAAACTACTCCATGAGCTCTTGGTGACAGCAAGCTATGCATATAGCCAAGAGATCCAGCTAGAAATTAAACTGCATGTCAAGTAGCCCGATTCATATAAAATTGCTCTAGGCAGGAATGAAATATCTCTGGTTGAAGACACACAAGTAGAGCACTGGGCGATACGGTGTGCCCTGGGCTATGAGGAAATTTATAAGCCATTTTTATGAAACAGACGTGCCCAAGTGCTGGGGTGGTGGCAAAACGAGTAGCTGGCCAGGAGGTGAGGTGCACTGCAAGCATCCGGATGGATACAGGAACGGCTGCAGGCTACGAGGGATGGCAGCGCTGCCTGCAGAGACACGGTGCTGTACAAAGCCCGCCGCAGCCTGCGCTGCCCCCGGCAGCAGCCAAAGCCCAGGGTAAACCGCCTCAAGTTGCTGCCGAGCGGCTCCGGTACCGGTGCCGCTCCGACAGCTCCCGGCTGCCACGCCACGCTCGGGGCATCCTCCCCGCATCGCCGCGGCTGCACCGCGGCTGGCAGCGCCTTTCGGCCAGGGGT
The DNA here is from genome assembly GCA_013398075.1 of Notiomystis cincta. Classification (NCBI taxonomy): domain Eukaryota; kingdom Metazoa; phylum Chordata; class Aves; order Passeriformes; family Notiomystidae; genus Notiomystis; species Notiomystis cincta. The sequence goes on from VZRX01002132.1 coordinate 228,008, forward strand.
GCCCGGGAGCGATCCCCGCGCCGCCCCGCTCTGCCGGCACCGGGACCGGCACCTCTCCCCCATTCCCGGCCGCCGCCGCCTCCCCGCCAGGCTCGCTCCTTACCCGTCTCTTTGTCCTGGGCGGCTTCCAGGTGTAGGTCGCTGAGGAGATGCTCCAAAATCTTCTCCGGCGTCCCCGACACCACCACGTATCTGTCGGAAAGCAGAGAGTCCCCGGAGTCATCCTCGGTGGAGGACTGCGAGCGGCTGCTCCACTCATCCTCCTCGTCCTCCTCGTCGATGTACTTGAAGTAAGGCACGTCGAAGGTGGGCAGCGGCCGCTCCCCGCCGCGGCCCGCCAGCGCCTCGGGCACCCGCACCCTGCCGCTGCCCATGGCGCCCCGCTCCCTGCGCGCCGCCGCCCNCGCCGCCGCCGCCGTCCGCCTTCCGTGCGCAGGGCGAGAGGGACAGAGAGAGCGCGGTCAGTGCCCGCCGGGGCCCGGCCGAGGCTGCCGTCCCGCCGCGGCCGCCCGAGGGGGGACCGCTGCCGGAGGCCTAAAGTGGGGAGGGGGCTCTCTGCACCCCGGGACAGGGAGGCGGAACGGGCTCCCCTTTGTGAGCGGCACTGGGCTCCGTGTGTTGGATTTTAATTCACAGAAGCCAGTGGGAGGGGGGCTTTGAATATGCGGGTTTGCGTGTCCCCAAGGTGATGGCTTGTTTAATTCCCAGACAGTCAAACAAAGCAGGGGACAGGTAACAATAGTCTGAAAGCGGCAAGTGCTCCCGAGCACGGCAGTGATACAGAGGCAGAATACTCCTTCTGTAAGGCGTCTCTCCTGTACTTCAATAAAGGCAGTAAAAATAGTGGGGCAGGCATGCCGCTGATGTGTGCCTCCGAGCGGCTCCTAAAATACTCCGTGTATGGATCTCCTTTCTTTTCAACAACTTTTTAACTTGGGAAACAAACGCCCCCATAGAAAGTTCAGCCCAGTGACCGCCGTGCGTGTGAAACTTGGGCTAAGCTGCGGTTTGGACACCGACCTTCTCCCTCCCTGCTCCCCGAACCTGAAGGGAGCTGAACCACCGTCCGTTCGTGCACACGCCGCCCACATCCCCAGCGCAGCCCGAGCCGGCTGACGGAGCAGTGCGGGAGATGGAGCTCGCTGCTGACTGCGCAGGGCGCACTGAAACGCGGCGGCTGCCGAAGAGCGGCAGACTCAGCCAGCGGAGAGTGAGCGACACAAAAGAGGCAGCTGCTTCAATGCAGGTACATCCCAGTAGGTGCTGCTCCTCTAATTCTGACCTGGTTTACTTATACTGTTCAGTGTGTCAAACACACGTATGAAGGCCATATAAGTACTACTCAAAGAAGAGAAAACAGCATTTGTGCATCAAATGTATAGTATCCAGCAGTGAGAAAGACTTTGAATGGGTTAAAAATTGCTGAGAAACAGAGCTACCTTGGAAAAACAAGGGAGGAAAACCACTTTATGGTTCCTCTTTCTATTACTTTCTTATTCTAAGACCCGGTGAATCTGACTGCTACTTCTGGTTGTCACTGTGCTGAAGGCATGCCCAAAGATGCAGCCCCTGCCCTGAAGAAGTTTTCTGTATTAGTAAAGAACATGTAGAATTGATCTATTAAATTTCTGCAAGGTCAGACATACAGGTACTGAGCCAATTAATGTCAGATATTCATTGTAACACTCCCAGGAGACATTACTGAGCAGCCGCATTACATGAATACTGATGCATAATTGTAATCTTCCATTTCACTGGCCGTGGTTTTTTGTTGCCTACATGTTTGAAAAACTGCAGTGAAAGGAGCAGCAAAAGAGAAGGAGAGGAAGAACAAGAAACAGGCACAGCATTAAAGCAATTCAGTAAAACGGAGATTTACCCAAACGAATAAATCGCTCCATTTCTCTGTCTCTTCTCTGGCATTTCCATCCTCTAAAATAAGCCCCAATCCTCATTTCCCCGTGCTCACTGGCATTCCAAACTGCAGCACATATGGCAAATGCATGTGATGTATGGCAATGTATTTGTACAAGCCATCTATTTCCTCATAGATGGGAATGGATTTTAAGCACACCCATATACATTACATACATGAGCAGCTGGCAGCAAGTCACCAGGGAGCACTGGGAGGGCGAAAGCTCTCTCATACTGAAAGGACATTAACAATGGTTGGTGTGGAAGATGGTGTTTCCTCTTCAGCATCTCACTAGGCAGAAATATTTCCAAAAAAAAACCTTTGGAGTTTGCAAATTTGCAGCATAAAGTGCCCCAATGGTAAGATTTTCACAAGGCTCTTCCTCTGGTCCTTGCCTCTTTTAGAATTTCAAGGAAGAGAAAAGCCAATCTATTTTATCAGGAAAGACAAAAATTGGGCAAAACTAAGGCCAACTGGGTTCAATTTGGATTTTCATTACCTATAATAAATATTTCCCCCCCAAAAAAAAAGAAGAGGAATATAGGTTTTCTTTATTTTGCCACCTTATATCAAAACCAATCTCACTTTAAGGGAAGAATTATTGTTTCATTAAACCTCCACTTATACATGACATGTTTTTGTGTTCAGTCAGGCCCTTTAATCATACAGCAAGCCAGAACAATCGTGAACAAAGCAAAGCACAAAGGCAAGTCCTACATATTTTCACAAGTTCCGATTTCAACACAGATATTACTCTACAATGACATCAAGGCACGCTTCATTTATCAGAATCTGGAATGGCCCGTGAAATAATTCTTGCTGGAAGAAAACCGGGCTGCTCTCAGCATGCTGCCTCTAAATCCAGTGGCGGATGAGAAGGAGGATGCAAGGGGCCCCCAAGTGACAGCAGCGTGTACTGAAGGGCAAGGCAGCACCCTGGCTGAGTCGCTGAAAGCCAGCAGACTGCCTCAAGAGACATTCTCTTCACATTTCCAATTAACAACGAAGCCTCCCGGCAGTTTTCCTTCACCCAGCCCTCGCAGGGGCACAGCGGCACAGCAGCTCCATCTCTCGTTTTATGGCCAGGCAGAAAAACTGGGGCCACAGAATCCCAGCTCTCTTGGGTGGCACTACACCGGCACCTGGGCTTTGAGCCCCCCACACTGCCCAGCTGATATTTACTTTGCTCCAGTGCAGTGGGCAGGAAATTACTCCCAGCAGCCTTGATCAGAATACATTTGGACTTGAGGTGGGACAGGAAGGGGTAGGGCACCAAAATGCCACAGAGGTAAACTGCCATCTCACTTCTCTTGTGGCCTTACACACACTCTCCCTGTCTCATCTGTCCCTTCAAACGCACCATTCACATCCTGTTTGGATGTTATAATCAATCTGTGGTGCACATTACCCATCACTAGGAAATTTAGCTAGCTCTGCATCTGTCAACCACTATATTTCACATTTATTACAGCTTTTAATTAATCATCTCTTGATAGCTAAACACAGCACTATCAACCTCGATGTCAGTTCCCAGCAGGAGTTTCAAGTAAACAGCAAGGTTCTCTGGACTCAGTGGATCTTCCAACCAATATTATAGCCAATTTTCCACTCCTCTCATCCATCTTCCTAATACTGAGGTAAGCCATTTATCTCCTGGGTAATATATTTTAACAGCAGACAAGTGCTACCTTTATTTTCAGCATGAAAGGAACCCTGGGGTAGTATAAATATTTATATGCTTATAGGAATGAAACAGCTGGAAGTCCTTGCTTAGCGGGCCTCAACTTGTGAGTTACTTTGCATGAGCAGGAATCTGACCCCCTGAATTAGCAGAGGCAGAAGGAAGCAGAGGTACCTCTGGCAGGGTTGAAAACAGCCACAGTGGGCTGGCTTCCTTGTGGGAGACATTAGGTTTCTGGGTTATTTGCAATTGGCAGGGAAGAACCCAATCTCTGGCCAAAGCAACTGGTAACTTTGGTATCAGGGATATTTCTGTGTTCCTTGAATTCCTGAGTTTGGCCTTTTAATTAATTAAAGAGGATCCAACACCCAGAATGCACTGCCTCCTCTCTTCCTGTGAGAAATCTCCTCTGCTAGAAATAGCATTTAAAAGCTGCTCTACTTTCCAACAGCTTTCCAACAGAAAAAAACCCAAACAGTATGCTCTGCAACAGACAGTATATTCAGAAGCCTGCTTCACTGAAAATCCATTTCCACATAATTTCTCCAGGACAGGACAACTGTGCAAAGATTAATTTCTGTATCTATGTTACCCATTACTGAAGTGCTTGTTAGGTTGGAACATCCCTAAGCAGCAATGCAAACCATGCACTTCCCAATGGCAGAACTTTTGTCCAACATCTCTCCACCTGCTTTTAAAAAGGGATCAGACACAGAGCTACCCCAGCCAACCAGATCAAGACACATTCACACACTGCCAGTTTCAGTGGGTAGAAAGGTAATACAGGAACTGAGATAACCTATAAGGCACCTATAAACTTAATGGAGCACGGAAAATCCAGTGCACACACAGATTTTCCTGCTGCCAAAAAACCAAGCAAAGGCAAAGAGAATCTTCTTTGGGCAACATGCAACAAAGCAAACTTTACACAGGCTATCTGCTTCAAAATCACATTAAATAACAAAGAAATTGACTCTTCTAGAAGTTATGGAGGACAGGAACATTTTGTTTTCCTAGCATAATTTGGTAAAACTGACTCAACACAATCAGATAATGTCAATCACTTCTGCCTCTATGTCTTTTGATGCTGGTGCCAGGTCATGCCCTTGAGAGGTACGGGAAAAGGCGTTTGTAGAGGATTCCCAGGGCTGTTTGTGTTCTGAAGAGGAGATCACTCCCCTCAATGAATCTAAGGAGCTTCCCTGCACACACAGGAATATATCCATGTAAGCAGTGTGAAACACAAGAGCAGAGTCAGGAAGAGAGCTCAGAACAACAAGTGAAGAGAAGCTTCCAGTGCCATGCAGGGAAAGTTCTCAAATTGGTGACAGAGCCTGATGAGAGCCACGAAATAACAAGATCCACATTTCCAAAGTCTGATTGTTTTGCTGGGCAGGTACCTTTTTGCTTGGCTATTATAATATTTCTAGTGCTTATTATTCATGCAAAAGAAGAATTACAAGAACATGAAAAAGACAAAAAGCTCAAGTCAAAGATCTGAGAAACACTGATAATCTTTGTATTAGCTAACATACTTCCTTTCAATAAAACACTTTTTTGTTTAACTTTTTTTTTTACTTTGCCCTGCTCCATGCCTGTACCTCCTTCTTGTTCAGCATCTATTGAGACTTAACTTTGAGGCTGTGTCCAAGCTAAGACAAAAGGCCTTTGTCTGTTGGGGCCCTGCTGTACCCATGGCAAAGGCTGGAAGCACCTGCCTTTGAGTGTGGCACTGAGGCCCCCAAACCTGCCCACTGAGGACTAGGTTGGACACACCAAAAGTGGCAAGCACATTGTGGTTGTAACAGCCAGGAGCTGCAGCTGCACAGAAAACCCTTCATGGCTGAGGATGAAGCATGCTCAGAGCTTCCAGAGCCTCCAAATATTAACCTGCAGAGCTCTAGAAACTCTTAAAAGAGCTTGTACAAACTGCACTTTTTGGCCTCTAACTCAGGTCATATTTGGGCAAATATTTATGAAGATGGCAAAAAAACACCCCAAAGGGATTTCAGATCCCACATCAGAACAGTAAAGGCATCAGAGCTTTTCAGAGAACTACTGCCAATTTTTTTTTTTTTTAACATAGCAAAACAATATTTACCCCTAACTTCCCTCTTAGCTGCTTCTCAACCATGCTGGCTGCATTTTTCATATAAAATTACATAGGCTGAGGCAGACACCTTTCAGAATAAACAGATAAGATGCAACAGCTCCTGGAAGCAATGGAAAATGAAGTCTTACAACATGAGACATTTTCTAGTGCTAGTAATAGACAATGAGGGGAGTCCTGGCTATAAAATATAAGCACATTTATACTGTAGACATAAAAGAAAGGAAAAAAAAAAGGAAACACAACGAAACACATTCTAGAAACAGATCTAAGATACACCTTCAGACAGCTTCTATTAAGACTAAAGATGAACACCTTCTTACACTTCACTGTGTTTCTCCCTGGAATCTGCTATTGTGGAAACTGCAAAATTAGATCTAAAGTCACCAAAGCACAAACATGTACAAAAATTATTCTTTGCAGGCTATTCCTCTTCATTTGACAAGAAAATGGAAGTGAACAGATCACAATTAACATGAAGGTGGATGACAATATCTCTGATCTCTGTGGATAATCCATCTCAGAATATGTTACTGCATTTAACAGAGTTTCAAGAGAGATCAAAATCTGTATTAAGATGTTTGATTCACTTTCAACTACCACGGGAGAAAAGCTTTCAAAGTCACCAGTACAGCTCAACCCCAACATGTAAGGAGACCAGTATTTTTTCTGCAATGGTTACCCTCTCTTTTTTTTAGAAAGATGAAAATAAAAAAATAGCTACTAGTCTACCTCAATTTAAAATAGCAAAACATGAAACGTTTTCAATGGGTCTGCTTGTTTTGTAGTTGCAAGATCACCACTTTTTCCAAATTTCAAGGGAAAAATTACCTTACAGGACCGCAGGACCATTAACAGAAGTTTATTATATGGCAATTCTCAAGTATAAAAAAAATGTTAATAAGGCTGTGTTATTTCATTTCACTACAAAATACAGCTTATAGGATATACATGTATTTTTTTTTCTGATGTCATTATCTTTTCCCCTTAAAGTTCTCTGTACTTTAATATTTTTGGTTTTCCCTGTAGTTGTTAAATCCTTTCATAAACATGGGCTAATCACAGTATACTGGTAGAAACTGACTAATGATATTAAAATGCCTCACACAGTGATTTTGTTTTGGCTCTCAGTGACTTCTGACCAGTCTGTAAAACCATAAAACACTCTAAATTTTCAACCACAAACAACCTCACTTCAGGAAAAAGCACCCAGGCCTTGTACCAAAACTTCCTAGTGGTCTTGCACTGAGCTGTCATTCTCAGAGATGCACAACAACAATATTCAGCTCAACACAACGTCCTCTGAATTTATCAGCTACACAAATGGTGATAAAATGGGGACAAGCCACAACACTGGGGAAAAAAACATCAAAATCCTTTGTGGCTGAAGCCACTTTTGAACAGTGTGTCTGATAATGCACAGAACAAGCCCTTTTAGAAAAATTGTTGGTGCTGTCATCTGCATACTGAGCATCGGCAGCAAAGGCAACGTTAATAACAAGTTATCCCTGTAGAGGGGTCAAAAGGACAGTGCTGGTAAGACAGAGATGACAGACAACAGGCATCAGGGAAAAGATTAATATCCCTACACAGTCATACATCAAGGAACACAATTTTTGCCTGTAATCCCAAAAGTGCTGAGAGTAGGATTATTTCTGCTTTCTCTATTACTAAAAAGAACAAAACCCCTCATGGGAATAGGGCACTGCTAAATGTGAGTCCTTATGTGAGTAGAAGGGCTGCAGTTAGGTCCTAGGGGAAAAAAAAACCAAAAACTCAGTTGCCTGATGTTCCCAAGCAGTGGTCCCATTACAAGTGGGGTGGGGGGTTCATTGTGCAGTCCACTTAAAAATATGAAAAAAGTTTATGTAGTTAAAGAAAGGCAAAAGAAGTGAAAAAAGAGGAACCTTGTGAACCTTTTCATAGAATCATAGAATTGTTTATGTTGGAAAAGACCTTTAAGATGAAGTCCAACCATCAGAAGGTTCACTGTTAAAAAGGTAAAAACCCTTAATATTCCTTGGAAAATAGCAGAAGTCTAACATCCACAACTGTAAACAGAAATCCTGGTGTACACTTTCCTGTGACACACTCTGATGGTGCTGAGCTGCAGTACAGCTGCAGGCACACTGTTTGGTCATGTCATAGCAGGTTAACTGCAAGAAATGCCTTAAATGGAGACCAAATTGTCCATACCCCTGACTGGCCCCCAGTTTCCTCCAAATATATTTAAGGTGAGAACACTTCAAGGACTGGGCTTTAATGAAAGGAAGCAACACCTCTAACACAGGAAAAAAGGCACACTTTCTAAAATAAAATGAAGAAAACCATTTCTGGTGTCACAACCAGCAAAGTAACGTTATCATAACCATAACACTCCACAGTTCTTTGTAGGTCAATGAGAAATGTCTTCTCACAACTGAAGGCTATGCATTTCAGTTTTCCCCTTCTTGGAGCACACAGTCTTCATAGCTATTGGTGGCTAAGTTTGGCAGCCTGACAGAGAGCTACCACCTTGGTGAGGACAACTGAGGAGACCTTCTCTCTGCAACCATACAAAAGTAGAGGGAAAAAAAGAAAGGGGAGGGATCTGAGAGAGACAAAAGATGGGATGATGGTATTAGTATTGCTATCATTCTCTCACAGCTGGCAGGACAGCATTCACTTAAAAAAATATGAGTATATGGAAGAATTTCAGGCTTAGAGCATCTGTGTTTGTAGAAAAACCTGCACCACACCAGGTCAAATTAATATGACTGTAGAACAAAAGGGGCAGATGCCAACCATCCCTTCCAGTGGCCTTGCAATTAATGTGGTGGGGTATGGAGCTGTTGGAAATTTCCCAATGAAACTGTTTCTTTTCACTGAAAAAATATGAATTCAGCACAACTGAAGCAGTGCCAGAACATGTCAGTTTGAACAGAAAGTAGCCAGTCAGGCTTCCCACACTGCCTGTACATACTGCCCACCCCAGGGTGGCAGGGCTTCTGCATCCCCTGCCACACAGGAGCTCAACAGGCCTGGAGGTCCCAAGGTAAGTCTCAGGAAAATTCAATTTGTACTTCTGCCCTAAGAGAGTTTTGCAATTGTATTATTTTAGCAGAATCAGAACTGTTTTCCTCCCAAGAATGTAAAGTTTCTTTCAGGACAAAAACTCAAAGACCAGATGCAAGTATCTCCTTTGAGAATAGAATAGAATAGAATAGAATAGAATAGAATAGAATAGAATAGAATAGAATAGAATAGAATAGAATAGAATAGAATAGAATAGAATAGAATAGAATAGAATAGAATAGAAGTATGTAGATGAAACAACAGTTCAATCTCCCAGCTATCTGGGGGAGACTCTGGAACAGTGTCTTCCAGTGATGCCAGTGTCAGTAGTTCAAGCCTTAGCTGCAGTGAAAAGCATGAGGGAAATTATATAAAAACTGCAGGACTTAGGTTTTGGCCAGGAAGGGGTGGGGAGTGCCAAGGCTTCAAGGAGGACTGAAGATTTAACCTGGTTACCCTAGGACTGGTAACTACTATTACCATATGGCTCAGGGAAAGAAAAATGGACTGTGTAGGTACACAGAAATTATACCTAAGAATAATCTTAACATCAAACATCCTACGGCATAGGAGGGAAAATAGATAACAACTTGATTAATATCTAACAGAGCTGGAACTTGATTTCTCTGGCAGCCCCCATACAGCTTTCACTCAAGAATGAGAACTGCAGAACACAGCTCACTAACATTAGGGGATTTAATTTATTAATGTAGGCTAATATTCACCTTGGTAAGGACACGTGTACAAAGGCCTTACAACCTTTATAATGAAAGCAGTGATAAATAAGGTCTCCTGGAGGAATGGAAGAGAGATGGCAGTAAATACATGACACTGTCAGCCTTATATTGCTCTAATTAACAGCTCTGAACACATACAACTTCTAAGTCAAACAGAACAGACCAATGATGCCTTTCTTTGTCTTTCACTCCAATTTATACGAGGTGTGTAGCAAAATTTTAGTTAAAAAAATTCACTTATCCCCTTACTGTCTCTTAGAGAAACCTTTGTCTCTTGACCTATGTCCATAATACCTCTCAATGCTGCCAGTGCCATTACTCCAACAGAAATAAAAGAAAATTAAATATGTACACTATTCCCATTATAAGCCACAATTCCAAAGTAGTAAGGTTAAAACTTGCCTACTGCTGCTCATTACACTGATCACTGTAAGGCATATATCTTTTTGTTGAAGCATTATGCTCACAGAAGGATGCAGCTAATTTTTCAAAGAAAGAGTACTCAACAAAGGTCTGACCTCAGCTGGTTCTGACCTCATAAAAGGCTTAAGAAATATTCTAAAACTGAGAATACTATACAAAGCTCAAGCTCATTCTCAAGAACTCCAGAATCAAACTCTCTCAAATGCACTGACATTTAACTGCAAGTGTGAAAAAGCACTGAGTAAAGGAGTAAAACAAAATAACAATCCAAAGCTAATGTTTAAAATCAAAACAATTTATTTAACTTCTAGACCAACAGCAGTCATCACGAAGTAGAATTTATATCCTGTGGTTTAGTGGTTGTTTTCAACTAAGTTAGACATAATACAGTGATTTCTTTTGAGGAAAGCATGAATCACAATGGCTACAATTTTATTGGGTTTAGATGACAGTTCTAATTCTCTCCAAAATAGTCTGAAATCACCAGCCTTTTTACTAATGCTTTCTAATGGTTCTTTTCTTGTTAATTAATTCATGAATCTAAATCATTCAAACACAGATAAGCCACTAATCACTCGCAGACTTGATAACGGATCCTAAGTAGACAGAAATGTGTAGAGCATGCAGTAAAACTGCCAAAAAAAAAAAAAAAGGAAAAAGGAGTTAGAAGGAAAAATAAAACTCACTCCTTCCCTTTAATAGCAGGAGATTTGATTCTGCATTTATTATGCAGGATAAAATGCTCACTGATGACAACAGTCAACCACAGAATAGAGAAAAATCAAGCCACTTCTATATAGAATGCTTTTTTCTAATGTTGCACACACAGGAGCAAATTAAAGGATCCAATTTTTTTTGGTTAGTTTTGGTACAATGTTTGTTGTCCACATTTAGCAGAAGGAAAACATAAAAGAATAAGGGAGGTGGGAAAGAGCAGGTTAACAATCAACTGTTGCCAGCAATAATTGATTCAGAAGTGGAGGTCATAGCAAGAAATTTATTTTATTGCAGGATTACGACAGGGCAAAACAAGAAAAGTGCTTTCTTGCAAGCCTACATAAAGTAAAATACTATAAAATGATTAAGTTTTCATATATTGAAGAAAAGCAAAGTGTCACAAACAATACAAATTGCAGAAAAATGTATAATGACACCACATTATGAAGCAACATTTTCTATTTCTTTATATTTTATGATTTTAAATAATCATATATTAATTCAATCTTATTTTTTTCCTGATGGAATCATGTACCTGCTTGTTATGTGCCTACATGCTCTAAATTTATTTCAGTAGGAATGTGGGGAGTATCCTCTCTGCTTTCCTTAGATAATACAGTTGTGCCCAACCTTAGAAGGGAGCTAAGTTAGTTATACCAAGGGCAACCTCAACATTTATTCAAGTTATGGAATGAAAAAAGCATTGTTACCATGGCAACTGGTAAATCACATTGTATCTGCAATGAGATGCAAGGCATCTTGAGTAAACACTCATCTGCCTCCTTGTGTGACCTCCTATGCAGGGACCGGCTCCTTTGTGGAGGAACACGGGCAGAACTGTGGCACAGTCCAGATGTCACTGTCTCCTCTGCAAAAAGTTGACAGAAGTAACCCAAAGTGTTCTTTTTGCATGGCGAGACTTAACCAGATCTATCAATAGAATAGGAAGAAATACTAGCAAACAGATCCAAAATTGAATTTTTGCTGGGATTGGCCTCAGTCAAGACGGCGACGCCTCACGCTGGCGATGTACATGACACTCATTGGTACGCCCTGCAGCAGCAGGCCGTTCCCCACAGCCCCGGAGGGAAGAGCCCTGCTGCCGGCCAGACGTGCAGCAGCACATCGTGCCGGCTCTCTTACCCCTCCAGCCATCTGCTCCACCCTTCGCAGGGCTGGTGCTGCCTCCACACAAGGACAGCTGGCCTGCCCTTAACCCGCCTGCTGCGTGTTTCGCCGCGCTCCGATCCTGTCCGCTCCTAACGCAGCGGCTCGGCCTGCCCTGCTCCCCATGGCAGGGGACAGCTGCCTTCAGAACAGTCCCTCAAACCATGTGGCCCTACTGACAGTCACATCCATAAAGTCTCACCCATCCATCAGCCCCTGGGCTTTCACCACACTCCCCTGCTGCCCTTCTCCAGCCACCAGCATGCCTACGTAAGGCTCCTTCTCTCTTCATAAAAATCACCATGAGGAGCAGCACTGACACCCAAATAATCTCCCTTGGGTCACTCCCCGTCTCCTTCCTCCAAGTATCTCCTCCTGAGCAAGCTGGTGTTACCTACAGGGAGGAGTGACACTCCATGATGCCACTTTACCAGTTTCTGGTATCATACTGTGTGCCCAGTGATTTCTTCAGCCAACAAAGGCTCCACTGAGGGCTGCAATTGCCCACTGACACATATCTTCTGATCCCGTTCTTTTTCGCTCATCACATCCCATTATTTTCAGACTGCATAGTATAACTACTTAGACACTGCCAACACCTATTATGCCACCCAAGAAGTATTGAAACTCTCACAGGTCTCTGATTCTGGCTTCCCTTCCCCCATTTCTACCTTTGATTCCTTCCTGATCATCATAGCTTTAAACAATTTATATAGCTTTCTACAGCTACGTCCTTTTCATGTAAAACCATGAGATCCCATCTAACCAACTTCTTTCTCCTTACTCAGGAAATTATTTTTATGTCATATATCTCATAAAATCACCTTCTCTCATAGGCCCTTCCAGAAATTACTTCCTAGACCTGTTTACTTTGTCATTGCTGGATTCTTCCTTCCCACATGGTTGCCCATTTGGTGTTTGACCTGAACTTTGATAGCTAAGGAGATGCTGTGGGTGAAGAAGACACAGGGTCTGAAATTCACCATCTGTCACAGGGCACTTGAGAAACAGAAAGATAAAATGAGATGTGTGAACGGATGACCAAGTCTTAACTCCCTAATAGAACCCTGTGGAGAGGGTTACAATATCCAAGTACTCCAGGGAAATAAATAATGATCCTTTCTTTAGTTCAGTCATGTTTCAAGCAGCAATTGCATGAGTTACTAAGTGCTCGAGACTGCCTCAGTAATTGCAATGATTTATTTTATGTATCATCATAACTATAGCACTAGGTCAGGAGGACATGTGCCTTATGGATGTCTTGAATTTTAACACAGGCATTGGAGGCACTCGGAAATACAGAGACCACAATGGGGGTAGGGGCTTAAGGGAAAGACAAAATCTTTAAAATCCTAACTAAAACATTAGTTTTCTGTTAAATTTTTAATGAAATTAGTTATATTTTCAGATTACCCTAAGCAGAAGTTCCTTACATTTTCTCCTGCTCCCCTGAAATGCAAGTGATCACAATCTAAGGTTCCTAAAATCTGTTAGGATTTTTTTTGCACTGTAAGTAATGAATGTGCAGTTCACAGTGTAATTACCCACTCAGTAAAGACAAAACATGAACAAATGAAAGCCTGTTGTCTCTGTCTTATACCTCTGTTTATTCCAGATGAAACACTCCCTGTGCAAAGCATGTTTCTTCGCCTCCCCTTGGCCTGTACTGGAGCACTGAGTGCCTGCTAACAACCAGTAAAGAGGGGATGGGTCTTGGGCTCATGAGCATTTACCTGACACTACCAAAACGATGCTGCACCAAGGATTCTTTGTGAGGACACACATCCACATATGTTTGCACAGCCCAGAAGGGATTTGTTAGCAGCTTCCTGGGCATCCCCATCCTCCTGACATTGCTGATCTCCTTTCTACAGTCACTTTTCCTTTTAGCTATGTAAGGTTTCACTGGCACAGAAGGACATTTTTAGGATAATGGTAAGTTAAAATGCTGTCATCACCAAAACTTTCAGGCTGTTTGAAGATCTTGAAGACAATTTCTCTCCACCCCCATAAACTTCAAACCATTCCCCTATGATAACTCAAGGAGAAGCCCTGCTAACCTTCAGCACTGTTTTTCCAATTACTGTGTTTCAAGGTTAGCAGTGTAAAAACACTAAACCAACCCAGTTCTCAAGGTCAAAATGAAAAATGCAGCATTGATATTCCACATTCATTTGGTATTCAGGACACATTCTTTCTGAATATCAAATCACAAAATCATTGCCAATTCATCAGATTTTAAGCTTTAGCTTATTAAACATTAGACTATGCTAAAAATAAATTGCAGGTTTTCATTTGATCTTATTAAAATGCTTCTCTACAGCATGATCTAATTCTCTAATTATCTGTATCTCTGTATTATCTCAATTGTTATTTCAATACAAGCAAATCCATAACAACACATTTTAATGGAAAACATTCATATACTAAAAAGTGGTAAAGCATTAGAAGTCAAAAAGTTGAATGTCAAGATGCTAAAAATGAAAATGTTTCTCTACTGTCTGCCAGGAAAGCAAGAGCTCACACGACATTTGGCAGTGATTTCCCATGATGAAGCAACTCTTTGGTGCTTTCATTTCCATAAAAGCCCTAGTCTATTTAGAGGTAGCTCCTAGCTTTTTGCCCTTAACAAGGCAATACAGATAAAGTTCATTAAATGTACTGTCTAAGGTAGGAAAGTGAAGAAGTTTTGCTGTAGCAAGCACTCAACCTGGGCATGGAAAAAAAAAAGTTAAATAATTGGAACAAATTATTTCTTACAAAAGCAAAGGTGATATGGACATATTGGCATTGCATGTTCTGCTGCATTCACAAAATTGCCCAAATGAAGAATCTATGGAATGAGATGTATTATTAGACCTTAATCAATAGGATTTTTTTCAAGAAGGCTGGGCATCCAACCATTTGGTGCAGATCTTTTCCACACACAGGACCACTGGAATACCAGAAACTGCAGCATTAATGAATTGCAAGGAAGATTTCAAATGCCTATGATTTTAGAGTTAATTTTGACAATATAATGGTCAAGCAACTTTTACAGCTTTTTGATACTTCTGCTGGAATGCTGAATCTTCATTTCTTCTTACAGCAGGTAAGACATGAATTTCTACCATACTTAAATGAGTAAATTTGCTTTACTGTTTCTATTCTTAGGGCACTCTTAATACATATTGAACATCACACAGATTAAAAACTAATAGCATTTAAAACCAACAGTATTATTGCATGATTTACTGTATAGCTTTTGTCTAATGCAAATATTTACAATTTACAAGTCACTGCAATGAAAACAGTCCATGTCAATTGATTAACCAGTAAAAATATTAGAGCTGGAGAGCATTGCTACAGCAGCTGCAGAGGGAAATGGTGTGGTGAAACTGTAGTTTTTTTGCCTATATAGCAGGAAACTAAGTTTTGCTCTGGGGAAGAGGCAGCCCTAAGTGCACACACACATGTGTGTGTCTGTGTGACAGCTGAGGGTGGGAGAGTGAGAACAGACGAGTCACAGGGAGCATACGGCCACCCCGTGCAGGAGCAGAGCAGCTCTGCTCTAGGGTGGCTGTGGATCCCACACAAATCAGCACACATACCCACCCACAGCTCTCCTGCAAAATGGGAACACCTTCCTCCAGTTCCTGCATACATTCCTACTAGGAAGTGTCAAAAATGTAGTAAGGGAGGCATGTCTTTAGGGGTCCCTGGAAATGAAAGCTATAGCTGACAGTCTGAAAAATAAAAAGAATTTATAGGGGCCACTTTTAAGATAGTACCTGATCTGAGTATCCCATGTTAAAAATCTGCCACCTGAAGCAAGGCTCAGGTGTTCAGACTTAAAAAGGATATCTGCTTAAATCTATCTATAGTATCACTCAGCCACCCAGTGCACCCTAACTACTCAAACATCCCTTCTGATGACCAAGACTCAGGTTTTAATCTGAAGAACTGGAAAGGAGGTTGAAACTTTTCAGAATCTGCTAGAAAAAAACCTGATGCAGTCTGAAAAGAGGAAGAGGAAGAGAGGACTGTCAGAACAGATGAGTCACCAGGAGAAAGCAGCTTCTTTATGTTAACAGCTGAAACTGTGTGTTTAAATGACTGGTTCATTCTACAGTGTGAAAAGGGCTTCCATAAGTAGTCTCTGTAAGAGATTGTCTTTGCTTTTAGCAAGGTACACAGTTTGCTTAATGAATAAATACGTACAGCACATGCACACATAGGCAAGGGTCTCTACAGAAGGAGAACTGGGGGACCATGAGCACTGCAAATTCCTTGGTGGAGAAGGATTCTGCCATGTCCTTGGTGAAATCCTGAGAAAGGGCCCAGATGCAGGAGGCCATCACTTGCAATGTGCGGGATTTGACATCTTCCTTGTGTGGCACTGGGCACTGCTCAAACTCTGTTGGAAAAATCTTGCCGTGCCAATGATAAAGCAGGTAGGAAAACCTTACCTAGGCTTAATTTACTTCTGCTTCTGTGGGAAATAGGAGTAAAGAACTCACTGCAAATAGGGTTCTGCTTAGAAGCCACATGCTTCTTTTACATAAGTTCATCAAAATCCAAGAAATCAAAAAGAAATCAATATAGCCCAATGATTAGCTCAATACAGGTACTGCGTAGAGACTGAGAGATTATTTAGACAGACTAAATTAATGTGTGGATTCCACTGAAAAGATTCAGGTTTCTCACCTGAAGAGACAAAGCCAGAGTGTCAGTACACTTCCAGATTTTTGCCATTCACACAAGGAAGCCCAGGCCTGAATGTATGTTTTTTTAGCTCAGAGCCTGAACAACCAGGCTTTGTGTATGAGAACTGAAAATCTGGCCACTTCAGTCAGCTCTGATTAGTGTCTTCTCTGACCCTGACCACATCTAGTCTCTATTAACTTGCTAAATATGGCCAAACCGCATATATTACAAACAGTAAATCGATTTAACAGTTGTTTTTGTGTCCACAGATGTGTTTTAAGCATTCCTGTGGTGAATAATCCCGTACTTGCAATATCAGAAGTATTTTGTGAAAAGGCCTAAACTGATGCTGTATTCTTTGAACAAATATTAGTGCCTCTAAAAACAAGAGAGACACTGTGATATTGCAACCAAACCAAAAATGTGAGGCACATTTGCATTCTGTGCTTGTCTCCTACTCTGCCAAAAAGAGCAAGTTCTTGTTTGTTCCTCCCAGTGCCAGACTAAGTAGGAATGCTGCTCCTGATACAACACACAGGTCTACTCCCCTCACCCCCCAGGGAAGATGGAGATGAAATGAGGGGTGGTGCTCCCAGTCCAGCCACTCCAAGTGAGAAAGCAGCATCAGCCAGGCTGGCAGGGGACAGAGCTGACACACAGCAGCCAACAAAGGCATGTGAGCTGTAGGCCCTTCCCTTGATCAAAGAGGGCTGTGCAGCTCAGCATCACTCCCTGTTCGGGGTTACCCTTGTTCAGAGCCTGGAAATCCATCTAAGATTTGATCTTCAGCAAGCTGTTAAAGGAATTACCAGCTACTATTCAAGCTCTTCCTGAGTTAGGTCATCCTATTATTTTCCCAGTCATCAAAAGAGGCTAAAGTACTTTTTCCTGCAACCAGCAACTGCTGCTGCTCCCGCACGTCAGAGCCTTCCCCGCTCAGATGCTCGCGTTCCAGGCAGTGACAAAAGAGCTGGGAACTGCCTGCCACATGATATCAGAAAATATATTCCAGGAAGGCTGCAAGGTCATTGCTAATTTCAAACCCTGTTTCATGTTTCCACATGAAACACCTAATTAAAACTTTTCACTGGGTAGTTAAAATGAACTCCACGCATATGCACTTGAGACCTCATTTTCATGTGCTGTGAATTAGAATACAGGAGGTGCTGCACACAGCGGTAGGAACACTAATCGAGGGAGGAGAGGGGAATACCTGCTTTGATTTAGAGGAAGACAGTCAGCAAAAATACCACTAATCACCTGGGTTTTCATTCCTTTGCTCTTTGAGCTGCTGCACAGAACCAAGGAAAAGGGATGCTAGTGGTGTATTAACTGCTACCGAATCAGCGCTCTCCACAGGTGGCCGTGTGTCAAGCATGTCTTGCAAAATGCCACCACCTTCCACAGCTACAGTGTGACAAAAGCATTAGACCTTACAGGCTTACCCTTCTCTCACCAAAAAAAGTCTATTAACATCAGCAAGGGCTGAATTAAACTTTAAAATGGAGGCACAGTGAGTAGCGGAATGACGATAGCAAAAGGACAGGTTTGGGGGGAGATTCTAGGGAGGTTTCATGATTAAAATAAATAAATCCTGGGAGGAAAAAAGGAGCCTGCAAAAATTACAAGGTCAAAGTATCCTTACATTCCTGCTGTGTTCCAAAGAGGAAACTGTGGTAGACAGCCATCGGTTTCTAGCTTATCAAAAAGTTTTCCAGTTATCATGGATATTTCTTTTTAGCCAAGTCTAGACTATGAGCCAAAATGAGATGTCCTTGATTGGTTTAAATTCCCAAAGAAAAATCAGGTAAAACCATGAATTGTTTAAAATTTCTGCACACTGAAAAGTGAAAGACAAAATTACTACTCCTGAAATTCAGAAACTGCTTAAAATTACTGCCCTAAGTTTGCATGGTACATATTCAAAGCATTATCAACTTTTCTTTTTAATCTTCTTGAATTTAGGTAACAAATTTCCTAACTTAACAGAGAGATCCAGATACCTTTGTTATTCAGAGTTCCCAGAAAAAGGGTAGAAGTAACTTTACAGAAGTAGATGGCAGGATACATCCACTGTATTATCAGCATAACTGGGAATTTATTGATGTCATAAATCAGGAAAATGGAGAAAAGAACATGTAGAATGTCATCAAATGTATTTATCACACAGAGAGAGGGACAATTTAATGTCAGAAAAAAAAAGAGCAGATGCTTCGAATTAATAAAATGGTAATTTCTTCTTCCCCAAAGGGAGAATATGATAAGATTAATTCTGTGTAAGCCTTTGGATGGTCTAGAAACATAAGCAGGTTAGTGGTTCAAAATCTGGAGAGAAACACAGAAGGACAGTGACTACCTGCAGTTTGCAGCTCTCAGAGAGTTTCTCCACTTCTTCATGTGGACAAATGGAGCAAGGGCAGGACAAAGGAACCAAGACTTCAGTCTTGGTACCATCAGAACTGTGTACTCCTTCTGCCCATGAGAAACAACATTCCTGTCCTCTCCCTGCTCCTGGATGTTGACCCCCATTCATCACTCACTCCCTTCTTTGTGTGCTTTCATGAAACCACTTGGTGAAACACAGAATCAAGATTAAAATACTGCCAAGCAAAAGAATGCAAGGACATTTCATTTGACCCAGTCCATTTTCTGGACTGGGTAAGTCACAAGGCTCTAGGGAATTAAGGAGGATGGCTGTGTTTCACCAGGAGCAGCAGAGTAGCCAGCACAGATCATCCCTGACACCATATCTCATCCTCACCCCATATCCCTGTCCTCATAACGTGAGGGGAGCGTGATTGGAAAATAACTTCACAAGAAAGATGTATTTATTTTATTTTTCAGCTTCATTATTCCCTGTGTCTCTTCACAAAGCAGTACAAGCATTGGGGGCAGTACAGCCCCTGAAGGACCCAGAGGCTGCATAGTGTTTGGCCACAGACCACAAGTGTTTGGCCTCACCTCAGCTATGCTCAGGATTTTAAAAAAAGATCCCCCTGGCAGTCAACGTTTCAACCCACTTCCAGCTTCCTTGGGATCCCCAAACCATATCTCAAGGATCCCAAAGCAATTCCTCAGCATTCATTAACCACTGCAGGTTTTATGGCACCCTTCAAGGTCCCACATATTTAAGAGACCTCATTTTATACCTGGGTAAACAAAGGTGTAGAAAAGTGATGAGATTTGAAGAAGGTTATTTATTAAATAACCAACACAGTAAAAAATAAAAATTCAAAGTTCTGGCTCCCATGTGCCCTTTTTACCCCTTTCAGCACAGGACCTAAGTTATTGTCCCACAAAAGAATGAGTCACCATTCCACTCTAAAGAAAGCCCAGCATGCAAAATGTGTATGTGGAATTTCCTCCTATACAAAGTATTATAATGTTACAGAATAAATCAAAGAGGAGAAAATTGGTCTTTCTTTTCTTTTAAACACTAGGATGAGCATCTGGAGGAAAGAAAGTACTGTGGGAATATGTAACATGACTTAAAGGAAAACAGTGAGGTTTCCATTTGTTGTGTTCTTATACTATGCTCATAACATATCATGGGAGCACAAGCATGACTCAACTCAAGTTCTCAAGTGCTTTTTTTTATAAAGAGAAGGATCACATAATACCACCACTGTTTTCCACTCCTAGAAAGAGGACATTCTCCTCTAAAACTTTGGCCACATTAAATAGACTTAACAAAAGGAATGGTAAGTCCTCCTAAATGTATATAGCAAATAAAATTACTTTTCTTATTATAAACAATAATCTATAAACAAAAGTGCTGCAAAAGACTGAAACATGGCATGCAAATTATCCCAGTAATATATCTGAGCAGGAGGATCCTTATCTCTGGCAAACTTTTTCCATTTCAAAAAGATGCCTGTGCCTGTTCTCTACTAGGAAAAAAAAAAAAAGCCTAAGACCTGCAGAAGTCTTTTCTTCTCAGAAGATAAAGAAGAGGTTGGTTTANAAGCTTTTCCTGGCATACAAATTATCCCAGTACTATATCTGAGCAGGAGGATCCTTATCTCTGGCAAACTTTTTCCATTTCAAAAAGATGCCTGTGCCTGTTCTCTACTATGAAAAAAAAAAAAGCCTAAGACCTGCAGAAGTCTTTTCTTCTCAGAAGATAAAGAAGAGGTTGGTTTATGAAGAACAGGTGATAACCTGGGGCTATGCATTCATTCCAGCAGATGAAAAATCGAGCATCTGGAATAGGACATTCTCTCCAGAACATGACAGAACTAGATTCCACTCCCTCTTCCCCCTGATTCAGACCAGAGACTTGAACTTCAGGTTACCTCCACAGCAAACATGTACCTAACTCTTAATTGCATATTCTTACTCAACAAGGAGGTATAAACTGACAACCTCATTGATAGATTCATTTTTTTTCTTGGCTTGTAATTGAAGACTAAATCAAAATTGCAAACTATCATCTTAGCCTGGTACAGCTCTCTCTGCTAATGCTGGCAGGTCTAAGAGGCACAAAGAGGAACAGCAAACTCCTGTGCTGACATGCCAGGTCCATTCTGTTTAAATGACTTTGGACATCTACACCACCTCATGTCTATTCAAGCCATGAAAGTTTTTGCAAAACTGTGCTACAACTGTTAGGATCCCTTGACCCACAGCTGTGCAAGAGATGCAGAGCAGCTGCCAAGAGTCAAAACCTGCAAACCTGCTCCCAGGCTGCCCAATAGTTCTGTCCCAAACAGAGCAGGTACAACAGAAGTGATGATGTTTTTAGAACACAATGATTTCAGTCACTGACTGTATTCAGATGACATTTGATGTCAGTATTTTAAAGAATATTTTTCCATCAGAGCCCTGATTACTGATCATCAATCCAACAATACATCAGCACAATGCCACAGCTTTATCAAGATAACAAAAACTGCATCTCTGGTCATGTCCTGATGTTCATTCTTATCTCCTTGCAGGCGTCCAGCTGGGCACCCTAAAAACACCCCTGGTGTGTCACGGCTGGAATTTCCTTCAGAAATTCCTCAGCCATGAGTAATCTATACAACCCAAGGCTCTAAATCATTAATCTTCTGTTGTAAGCCTTTTAACAGCTTCAGCTCAACCACCAACCTGCTTCAATGAGCAAATCATCTGTCTTCCCAATGAGACCACTGATTACAGAGTTAGTACCCAGCAAATTAACAGAACTGTTGTTCAGTATCTTCAGTTGTCCTTCTGAAAACATACCTGCCTCATATAATATATCTCTTTCATCTTGAATTAAGTCACAGAATCAATACACTCAAGCTGTATGTACTTATATACTTTTAAACAGTACATAATTCTAGTTAATATATAGATTAATCTGTAAAGGGATTACAGGGTGGATTTAGGAAATGTTCTCTTTCCTCCTGATGCAGAGAAGTACTGAAAGAGCCTCCTTTGAACATTGTTTTCAATTTGTGAACATCTTATTCAGTTGATCTGACTATGAAAATGGCACTATAATCTAAAGAATATTCTCCCCATTTGCTGAAGTGAAAAGCCTTTTTACAACTTTATTTAAACAATGACACTATAAACAGACATGATTTTCTTAATGAGTGCAACATTTCATTGAAATAATAACTGGAAATACTGTACAACACATTTTCACATCTATTATAAGGGCATTATTTAATTGAGTTGTAGTTGACTAAAAGGAATTTCAAAAACTATGGTTTAGTGCAAATATGTCTTGAATGCATCTCAAATGTATGCTGGAGGGAAAAAAAACTATTATAAATTACTTCAAATGGCTTTACACACACAGCTTCCTTTCTATATTATAATTAATGCTAATAATAAACAGACCTCTCCAGAAAGCAGGCTTGCTCTATAGCTGAATATTTCAATACAGATTTTTCATCTATTTTCTGTCAAAGCAATTTTTTTAAGGAAATAAAATATTTAAATTACCTCAAAATACAAATATCCAGTTTCACATTTCCCTAGGCTTATGAGTATGATTTGCATGTAATGATAAAATTAGAACTGCAAGCTTGCACAGTTTTTTTACTCTACTTCATATTTGATATTAAAATAATTTCTGTGTATTTTAGACAATCATTTCATTTTATTTATTTATCAATACATTGCAGGAATGCAAAAGCACAGAGAAGAAGCTTATCTCCCTATTTAGAAGCTTATTTAGTTCTATTTACTTTCTACTCATTAGCAAAGCTGAAGTTTTAGGAAACCTAACACATATGGTAGGTTCAGTGCCTTCATTAAGCACCTTATTCTAACACATTAGGGAGTGGGAATGGGGGGAAAATATCCCTGTTAGTTTTTGTTTTTCTCTACAAGTCTGTGAGCACCATTATGGTTAGAGCACTTTGCCAACACTATATTCACCAGAGAAGGAGTTGGCACTGTGTGCTACCAAGGAACACCAGTTCCAATAAACCAATCTAACCTATCAGCTTCCAGTGTCAAAATCAATAAAGCAGCTCATATATCACAGAAACTGAGCACAGAACTTTTTAAATTATGAGAGTTGTTCAAAGCTCTTTTTTTCATTCAGGCCATAAATGTGAAATGATAGCATATCAGAAAACTAAAAAAAAAAAAAGGCAGTATGCACTTTCTGATTTTGTACAATCCTTCTTACAGATATAGATATATATACCCCACTTTTACACCCTCCAGAACACAGCCAGACTAGAGGAATCCCTTCTCCCACCCACCAGTTCCAAACCAGCTTTCTTCCAGTGAGCCAGCCAGCTGTCACATATCTTCCCTCTTCCAGACCATCTGCTTTTCCTGAGAAAAAACAATTATATTTCATCTCCTGAACTAGCAACCCAAACCAATGCATGATTTACATGTTCCTTGAGGACAACAGGCCTCCAACACCACACCTCAAAGAATATCTTTAGGTACTTTATCTGCCAAAAAACCTTTTGTGCATCCACATGACTTTTATCTTCTTTAAGTGAGTCATTAACTTCTGTCCTCAAACTCAGATGAAGATGGTGACTATTTATTTGAATGATAGGAGACTTTACCAGTCCTCCTAGTCAACCAATCTAACTCCCTATCACACTGCACACATCATTCACTGCACAGGAAAGAGTTTTTGGGGTACCAAATCAGTACCAAATCCTTCAATTAAGCTGAGAACTCTTTCTTCTTCACAGGAAAGTACAAGAATCACTAAAGCTCAATTATAATGTATTTATACTTGCTGTTAATGCTGGAAACTCATGTGAGGCTGTACTAATCTGAAGAGACCTGCTGTAGAAACACAGTGGGTATAACACCAGAGGAGCCACAACTCCATTTACCAGCACATGCCTGGCACACAGTACATGTAGGGAGGAATTATGCACATGCATAATCCTAACCCCATGTTCAAGCTGGGGGTTGGGGCTTTTTTTTTACATTCTTAGAGGAGAACAATCTAGAGGAGAACTCTGCTTCAGGCAAAATTTCCCACTGGCCATCTTGGGAAGAGCAGCTTAACTTCCAGGCAGGCTAAAAAGCCCCCAGCTTTTAGCAGTGATGCTGGCCCAGGCTGACAGAAACACATGGCCCTGCAAGGCAGCAGCATTTCTGCTTGGAGCTGGGCTGCCAGGAGGCCAGCCTGGATAGCAGGCTCTCCAGGGGCAGGGAGAACAGCCTGGCAGGGTGTTGAGGCGCCTCATTTACAGACTGCATGCCATTCCTTTGAGGAAGGCAGATCATCCAAGAAAGCCCAGTTTGAGCTCCCCAGGAGGGAAAGCTGGTGAAAGCTTTAGTGCAGGGATACTTGCTGATAAATGAGGGTCCTGTGGAAAATGCAGAGATCATCTCCATTTTACTCCTGCACTGAGTGCCCATCACCCTGTGTTACTAAGAAAGCAGTGTAAAATAAGCTATGCTTTCAAAAATAAAACAAAAAAGAAAGATGGGAATGTTGCACATAATAAGGATACCACACCCTGAACATGTTGTTCCTCTAATATTTAGAGTGGACCCAAGGGACTGGATAGTAAGTTGATGCCAGTGAATCTGTCATCACTTTAGTAGCAGCAGGATGAGATGGGAAGGTCTGAAATCCTGGATCCAAGAGGTACTTACTACCATTTACTCACCACAATTCAGCCTGCTGCTTTTCTCCTTGGAGAAGAGGGGGGACATCTGTCTGGAGCAGTGAACCCTGCCCAGCCAGTCAAATCCTGTCACCTGTACCGGATCAGCTCTCAGACCACACGGCAGGAAGGGAGGGAGAGGAAGGGATGGAAGCTCACAGCTTCCTGAACATGTGCAACCCCCTGCCCTGCCATGGCAATGGTGCTTTTTTCCAGGTGAAAGTTAGATACCTGAGTCAGCTAAACTGAGAAGCTGCACAAAGCTTGCCCACGTTCAGTTTGCCCTGTTGGTGGCTATTCCTAATGAATCAGTAGTCTAGCTGGGGGCTTACCAGACACACCCACAACCAGAACTGTAGGTCTCTCCTAGGTCTGGGCACAGGCTTCCTGCACCCACCCTACAGCAACCAGCAAAGTGCAGAACAGGGGGAAGAAGCACACCATGATTTATTATTGCCAGCACTAGCTGCAAGACGTTCCCCACCCAGAAACAAAGGGCACACGAGGAATGACCTGGGCTTCTGCAGTCTCTCAGGAGACATTTCTCTTTGCTGTCACCTCTAAAAGCATGTCCTAAAGGTCTAAAGGCATATCCTTGTCTGAGAGCAGTAACTGCTGTGTTATACTGCTCAGGACGGGTATGAGCAAATTGCTTGAGCTCCTGCTAAACTGAAGTCGCTCATCTCCTAAATAGCAGCAATTGCTAAGTACCATACTTTTCAAAAGGAGAAGAAAAGCTGAGTGCCTCTTTCCTTTCCATTTTTGGAACTGTACTGTAATCTGTGCAGCTACAGAGCTGCAGCTGACTCCACAGCACCCTTTGCAATGACCAGAGAGTCAGCAAAAATATCCACTGAATTTTTTGAGTATCAGTCCCAACATTCCCCTCTCATCTATGCCCACATGTCTGTAATCTTGTTTCCAAATCCTGAAACACAATAGAAATAAATCTTCCCTGGTTTAAAATCTTCTTTGCTTGAGCCCCTAAACATTTAATTGTGCTTTGTGGGTACAGTTTAAGGATACATAGAAATTCTCCCAGACGTCCATTGCTAGCAGGTCAGCTGAGAAACAATTTAACCTTGGGGAATTAGCCTAGCTAATTGCCCTCCTCCCCTCTGCACACCTACTGAAACAATTACACATCTAACTACATCAGACCAGACCCTCTACCCTGCCGAAGAGAACAGCATGAAGCTCTGAATAAACACTCCATCAATCTCTTTTCCTTTGTACAGCCTTATTTCAGATGAGTTGAAAAGTATTTCAGATGACTTGTAAAGTATTTCTTTTCTAAAGCACATGTCTTTTTTCTACTGTCCAGTGAGCAGAAAATGGAATAAATTACATATACATAATAGCAAGAGATGTGAGGACTAGATGGGATTTTTGTTGTTTCTTGCAGTTATTATGCTCTGCACCTTAAGATGAATATGCAATCAGAATAGAAAACTTTACTAGGAGAACAAAATTAGGAGACATCATCCTGTAACAGAGCAGTCAAGTTTCAGTGCATTTTCAATCCAGTTATTAACATCTGAATAAATGCTTTCAGAAGTATTAAACAGAATGCTGCTTTCTTCAGTGTAACTTTTGATTGAAAACACAATTTAAAAGAAAAAAAACCACAAACTGCTGAATTCCCTATGCAGACCATTCTTTTTAATTCATGCTGAAAAGTTTCAGCCAATACTTACATCCAAATATACCCACAGTGAAGTAATTTTAAGATAATTTAGAGTAAGTACTTGAAGCACTCATATGCCTTATACATTATTTAAATACACCGTAAAACCCAACAATTTGGCAAAAAGCATCCTGAAATCATCTGCAATATCCTATGTGTATAAGATATTAATAACAGCAGCTGACAGTTAATGACAACATAACAATTTAAGTGTGTTGACAATTATTGACCTGAACGCACTTTAGAGAAATGTAAATGCCAGAGGAGAGCAGCTACAGCTCCATGACTAATGTGTGCCCTGGATTCTGACCATCAGCTTTGCTATTTCAGTTTTGTGACCTAAATCTCCCTCCCCTACCAGAAAGAAACAAAAAACCCAAACAAGAAATGTCTTACTTGTTCTGCCTTCTCCAGTGCTTTTCTATCCGCCTGCAAAAACTGGCAGTTCTCTCTCGCCAGCTTTTGGACCAGCTCAATCCGTCCGATGTCATCTCTTCCCTGAAGCTTGCATAAAACTCCTGCCTTAAGGGTGGGAGAAAGAGCAAACAGATACTTAAATCCACAGTCCCAGGACATGGCAGTGCCACAAATTTCAACCTCAAAAGAAATGCATCTGTTTTCTCATATTTGCGGTACTTCGGTGCCACTTGCTGAGCACAAACAAGTCACTGCTTCCCGGGAAACAACTGGAGAGCAACAGAGGCACATCTGAGTCTCCAAATGCATCTACTCTGGAGGAAAGAAGGCAGGGCTAACTAAACCAGCCGCTCCTCTGAGTGCAACTATCAGATATGCTGTGTTTTATTTGTTCCTGTCAGCCTGTTTCCTGTTACATAAGAGAACAAGA
The DNA here is from genome assembly GCA_013398075.1 of Notiomystis cincta. Classification (NCBI taxonomy): domain Eukaryota; kingdom Metazoa; phylum Chordata; class Aves; order Passeriformes; family Notiomystidae; genus Notiomystis; species Notiomystis cincta. The sequence goes on from VZRX01002132.1 coordinate 255,107, forward strand.
GCAAGAGGTTAAAAACTCATGGGAAAGTTAGCCAGGAACAGCCCTGGAAAAAGAATGAAGTGCAACACAAGGCACTCCTAAAAATAACAGGCTACAACTCCCTCTGCTCCCACTCCAACCATTTTTCACATATGCAAGACTCAAGAGTTAAAAGACAGTTGTACCACATTTATTTATTCCGTAAATATCAAATCTGTCTCGATTTTGTTTAGGGAAGGAAATTATATTCGCTTTAAAAGCTATGTTAGAACTATTTTTTTGGCCAAATCTGACAGTTATTCAAGCTAAGCTGATGCTGCTTTGTCAAAACATTCAGCACTGGTTGTTTTCTAAAAGTGCCAGATAGATACATATAAAGAGATGGAGTCATGCTTGCACACAGGAACAGCAGAGACTCGTCTCAAAGTTAGCTGATCTGGGCTAAATTGCTCCCTGCAATGCCAGTGGCTGATATCACTGTCCAGGATTTGGTTATGGAGATAGCCCCTATGGATATAACCGAGACCTGGGGCGATGATACCACGCAGTTTCTATTAGCCCAGATGTTTCCTGATGGGAACAGCATATGCCTTGGGAGGGCCCATCAAGTGGCAGAGCTATGATATGGCTATAGGACTTCAAAGGCCATCTGCAAATAAACCTTTTCTCCCCACTTTCTTCACCGTTTTCTTTCTACTGTTCATCTTGAATTTAAATGAATCACTATCTACTCCAAAATTCACAACACATCTTGTGAGTCAGGCCCAAAAACTAGGGATGCCCTGACTTGCTAACCCTGCAGGCTGCAATCCTTTGGCCTTGAGAAATTCCTGTTCATGACAGATGAAGGTGTGAGAGCGCCCGCCCAAATCATCCTACAGCCTGCTGGTTTCTCCAAGAAAGAGAGAAGTGGGAGGTTAAGATTTCTTCAGCTGAAGAAGAAAACAAATCCATTTTATGAATAAGTGCCTTAATGCTGATAGTACAAAATAGGCTCCATGACAGAGACCAAAGTCATCCTTACCCAGCTCATTGAAAGAAATTTGTACATGCCTACATTCTTCCAGTCAGGATCAAGACATTTTCTCACAGGACTGCATCAGACACTTCTGCTCTGATGAAGTAAAGGATTTCAGATACAGCCTGTGCCTTGCATGTCCTGTGTCCCTCCTGAGCCCAGCCTCCTGAGGAAGCCAGCTTCCCCACATAAGGAGTCTACTCGCTGGTATGAAGGTCAGAAATCCACTGAGAAAATAAGGAATTGCATTGCCTAATCTCAAATTCCTTACATAGTCTGTGAGTCTAGTGCCTTATCTTCTAAATCAATGACATTGGTTTATAAACCAGTTCTGACATACTCTTATCCCCTGCAGATCAGCAGTAAAACTGATTTTATCAAACATAGAAGAATATAGTGAACTAGTTGTCCAGACTTGTTTAATCAATAGAGAAAAGAGGATATTTAGGAAGAGATTTTTTTTGACTCTACAGTAGACATTTAAAAATGGTCAGATTGTTTCCTAATGTTCTCCTTTTTCTCCAGTAATTTATAGAGGGAACCTAAAGCTTGGGAGGTCTGATGTCTGCCCTTTACAACACTTTGAGTGCTTGGGGACATCAGCTAAACCAAGCCTGCTTGTTTCATGGCTGCAGGATGCTTCTAGCAGAGTATTACATCAGTTTGATGTAGGCTAAGGACAACTTCAAAGTGTTATCCCCTATTAGGACTTCGGAATGATAAACTTTTGGACTCTGGATCTGGAATCTTAATACTGTGGAGGTACTTTTTGCACCTTCGTGTTGTGCCCTTTCAGTTTAGGAATGGCACTCCTCAGTTTAGGAATGGCACTCCCCACTGAGACTAAATGAGGTACCACTGGCTCCCTCCCCGCTTCTCCTCCCCCATCTCCTGGGGGTAGGAGAGGAGAAGTGGAGGCACAAAAGGTAAGGATCTCAGGTTGAGATAAGAACAATTTACTGAAAACAGCAATGAGATAAGAAAACAAACAGTAACAGCAACAATAATAACAACAAGTACCCTGTGTCATTCCAAGGAAGGAATGATTTACTTGGAAACCCCTTGCCAACAGACAGTACCCAACCAATCCCTCCTCTACAATATCCCAACCTAGAAGAGAATCCCTTGCCCTGTCCCCACCAGTGATGTGAGGTGGTATAGAAAAACCTCTGGGTCCTGGCTATTGAGAAAATCTCCCCTGTCCTGGCTGGAACCAGGCAGCCCATGACCTTCGAGTGGCAGAGATGGTTACAAGCCCCTGCTGAACAAATATTTATTGTTCTCCAGAGTGTGAAGGTGAAGCAAAGCCCAATGGATAGAACCATTTATGTTAAGGAGAGGAAGAGGGGCTTCAGTTTTGGGGCAAGGGCTGGCCTCAGTATGTTCAAGGGGGACAAACATCCCAGAGAAAGACAAGGTTTTGAATGTTGGGTCTTGCTCTCCTTCACCACTTGCCCTCTGCCTACATTCACACGAAGGAGTGGCTGCCTTCCACAAGGATGAGCATCCCAGAGAAGTGACTCCAAAGACAAGCCCATTAGCCCTGCCACAAATGTGGTCTGTGTTCAAACTGGCAATTTCATTGAAGAATCATATTATTTAGAAATACTAAAGTTTAACATATCTCCTCCTCCTGTCACAGTTCTTTACTTACAAGAGTTACAGAGAACATGGAAAAAAATTATTTAATTGGGTTTCCAGAGGATAAAAAATTTCCAGGAAGGCTAAGGTATTATTAAATTAATAGTATATGTTTGCCTCTGGGAGTAAAGAATACACTTGAAATATTAAAGGCTAAACATGTTTTTTGTAATTAAGAAAAAAACCATGAATCCTTTACTTTTAGTTCTGGTTTCCTCACCTATGCTCACTTTCCACTACAAATCTTTCTGCTAAATACTTGTAAGAAAATATCCAGGTCAATTAATTAATTGATGACAGCTTCTAAAACTTGGTTAGGAAGATGTTGACGGTCTCTAATTACTGTCATTTTTACTTCTCAATATAGATTTAATTTTCAGGCATTACCTTGGGAGTTGTTAGACAAAAGGGTAAAGGCAAGTCTCCCTACAAATCAAAAATGATTTTCATTTTGTGCAGGCACACATCCCCCCAAATCCTTGTTGGTGCTTAGATGTCTAACCCATGTAGACCAAAACAGATACAATTACTAACTTATGTGAAGGTGAAAATCAAAAAGTTGCATAGTTCAACTAGCTTTACTTTAATGAATGATGAAAGAATGTACTTTATAGTAAGGCTTTACTACCATTTGTGGCACCAAATTACTATAATTAAATGTGTTTATGTGATATTTGAAATGAAATTTTAAAAAGCTTAATGGGAATGGTTAGAAAATTAGTCACTACAGAGGTTGGAAAAGGGATGATGATGACAACATACTTTTTGTTTCAGTATATCCATTGGAAAACATTCCCTCTGCAGAGGTCATAAATGAGCATCCTAGCAATGACAGAGGTGAATTAATACATCCCTAGGAAGACAAGATGGGATCTTTTATTTACACAATTTACATTGTTTGCCACATGTTTGCTTTCGAAAATCTCCTTGCCAATTTTTTTCCACACTTCTACCATTTTCTCAATTAACTCCAGTGTAAATCAAGCCTCTGTCCCACAGAGCAGTGTTTAGAGAGGGCACCACACCCTTCAGTTCTATTAACAGAAGGCTTGTGGTGGTTTGGTTTTCTTTCACTGTACCTCTGTCTCTTTCTGTAGGTAGTGAATAAAACTTAATTATTACTGGCTTCACCTTTGATCAACCTGAAAACTTAAAACCATGTGCCACAACCTCAAAAGACAGGATCCCTTGCTTTGCTGCAGTCACATGCACAGTCCCACTAAAGTGAAAAAAATCATTCACTCCTTTGAAACAAACTGTATTTGGCCTTCATAGGATGTCATTTTTATGGTGCTAACAAACCGGAGCAACCACTGCTTTGATAACTCCTGCTCTCCTCCCAGCAGAGCACATGAACACTTTTGTTAACTGCTCATTTAGTAGTTGGATAAATTTAAATGTGTTTCATATTCCTTCAAATTTTAGAAGCTGGTTTCCAGTCAATTAAAATCTGGGTGAATCAACACCCCAATAATAAGTTGTTATGGGCTTTCATAATTAGTTAGTCCAGGTAATCTTATTAGCTGGCTACTTAGGAGCTTTGTGCATATGTTGTCTATGTCATAAATGGGAACAGACATTTTCAAAGTAGAACTGAGTATACATTAAATCCTTACCCTTCCCCCTCCCCCCCAAAAAATCCAACAAAAAAACAGAAAGCCAAATTTTTTGTGCAGTGAGGTCAGAGTTTTCCCTCTGGTTCCTTTCTGTATCTCTGTAATGCACTCTTGGCTACATGGCTTGTACCCTTTCAGCTGGGCTTGCTCACAGACATCAGCATAAATCCTGTCTTTCTTGCACACAACTTTTCAGTTTGGCAAGATGTAGGGAGACAAATCAGAGGAAGGAACTGCAAGCTGCACATAGGGGAAGGAGAAAAGGTGGCAACTGGTGGGGAACTTAACATTTGCAAGAGGAATAGAAGGAGGAAAAAAACAGTCAAGACTGGGAAAAATCAATTTTAAATTAAAAGCAATAATCAGTACCAGTACAATGAGCAGTACAGTTACACTTGCACAGCTTGAATGCATGAATGGAATGATTGAATGAGTTGCAGATTAATCAAAAAAAGATTCATAGAATTAAAAAGGGTAAGCAATTCCACAATAAAATACTCTAAAAGGCAGTTGAGTCTCTTCTGAGATATATCCAGAAGTGTGCTTTGCTTGTAAATGAGGGCAGTTAGGGAAAGAAAGAAGGTTGTTGCTTGCACTTGAGTGACTAATAAGTATCCCTATTTCATTGCATGTCTACTTACAGTGATTAAAATTCAATCAAAATGTCATATGCCCTTGCCTCCTAAAACACATCTCATTTTACTTTCACATCTGGTATATGCTATGTGTATTATCTAAAAGGAGCAGAAAGATAGCTGAAGAATGCTGTCCAATTGCAACATCATGGGATTAATTCCCAGAGTAATCATCAATCTTATTCTAAATAGTCACATAAGATGAGATCCAGCAGGCTTTCTCCCTCCTACATGCTCCCTGCACAGAACATCGAGGAAAATCCATTCCCCAGAGCTATTGAAAGCAGTTCTTCAACTTGTAGATCTGAAAACCTTCCCAAGACTTCATTAATCTTACACATGTACCTGTGCATCAGAGGTATCCTTGAGCTCTTCTAGTCCTCTTATTTCTTGATTGCTGTTTTCTTCATTTTGATGAATTGCTAAAATAAGAAAGAGGAATGTATTGGAAGCAGGCAAGTTTAAATCACAAAAAGCAGCAAAGCATCATGACATACCTTGAATCAAATAGGATGACCATTCAAGGAATGCTTAAACTTTAGCATTCTAGTTAACTTCTGAAGTGGTTTTGGACAGATCCTATAAGGTACACCTTATTGTGTTTAGAAAAATGCTAAATACTTTATTTTTCCCCAGGCAGTAAAATCCAGTACTAAATAGTTACAGTCATGCTACTGTTAGTCCTGATAAAACAGTGACATTTAAGGAAACTCCACTTTTCCATACATTGCAACAGGAAAATAAGGTCTCCCTCTGCTTCCATTATACTGCAGAAGGTCAGCTCAGACTAAACAAAATAAGCAGATTTATTCCTCACCTCAAACTTGGAAAACTCTTTGTAAGCAAAGTGATCTCAATCTTAACAAACATCACCACTAGTCATGTAAGTCATCTCCAGAAATAAATGGTAGCAGAAGATGTTTCATTGAAAGTTCTTTGCTGCTGGCACAATAGAAGAAACCAGCAACCTCATTCAATTAACATAACTTAATTCACGTAACACCAGCAAGTTTTGCTAGACTTTAAGGTTTTCTATCAAACTTGTAATCCCCAGAAGGGTCAAAACCAGAGCTAGCAGTTTATCCAGCTAAAGAAACAAGACCTCAGGCTTCTGTATTGCAAACAGCTTCATCTATAGGCAGTTTTACTATCTATACCCCAAGCTACCCTTTCAGTCAGCAGAGCCACCTGCAGTATTTTGGTGGGTCACTGAGCCCTCAGACTTTCTGAAATGTGACACATGGCAGGTTGGGAGAGTCAGACCCAATGGAACACATGAAAAGTGACTTCACCTTATACTGTACACATCAACTTAGAAGAACCACGCTCGAATATCTTTGGTCTTGAGTACATATTGAATGATTTCCTGGCTTAGCCACAGCATTTGTGACACCAGAAGTGTCCTTGGAGCAGTAGAGCTGTCACATCTATTTCCTGAAAAACACCTCATGGCTCATGGCTTTGATGGATGGGTGGGAGGGCTGAGCTGGTGTGCTTCCTCCTGCCCACCTCCTCTCTCCTTCTCCTCTCTCCTGTGTGCCTGAGCTGCTCATCAGGCTGCATCTGAACAGCCATAGCCCACACCACAGGGTATTCAGACAAGGATCGCCAGTCCTTTTGTTGCCTTGAAACTACATCTGTGAGCTGAGGCAGCCCAGAATTTGATTGATGAACAAACTAGCTGTTGCATGAGCAGGAGAAGGGCTGCCAGGGAGTAGTACCTCCTTCCCCAGGCATCCTCACCTATGCTATTATCCTCAGCCCTCAGCCTGAATCTTCAGACATAACCAGATTTCCATGGCCAAGCTCATACATGTAACATGAGCCATGAGGTCCAGCTTGGTGTGTCTGCATCAGCGCTCTGGGTCTGCTGCAGACAAAAAGCAGTTTAACGTTTAGGCAGCATTTAGCAACTTAAAAGAAAAGTAGCTTTGCACTGTTCTTGACCTCTAAAATAAATTGTACTGACTTATTTTTTCTTACAGCAGGATTGCTGCTGATATTGCTATGCCATATAGGATATAATTTTGTTTCTTCTCCCACAGTTATGCTATTGGAAAAAAAAAAGGTAATAAAAATGTAATTATAAAAGGGGAAATAAGTCATTCTGTCAATACAGTTTATTCCAGTACGGGATCTTTTTAAATCCATTATCAAAGGAAAACAGAGTTCTGATATAAATCTTCACCACTGGGTTTGCAGGCATCACTTTACCAGCAAACCTCTGAAATTCAAGGTGAATACTGAAAGCACAGGGTCAGACTACAGCTGTAACAGACAGCATGTATAATGTGCATTAGATCCCAGCAGAATGTAGAGCTAGGCAAAACCAAAACACTTTTGGGACACTGTGGCACATCTCTGCCCCAGCCTGGACAAGGAACAGGACAATGGCCTGGTAAGGAGAGGGGTGGCCTGAACAGCCATGTGTGAGCCCTGCTTTTCGAGTGCAGGGCAGGGTCTCTAAAGCAGATCTACTTTATCCAGCCAGGCTGGGGGCTCTGTGCATCACCTTCCCATGTAACCCATCTCCCAGCCTTCCTCCCCAAGAGCTGCCTCATCCTCTTGCACAGTCCCACACATGAATGACCCTGTTCTACCCACTGTGGAGACACAGAGCACTCAGGACATGGATTTGTTGACCACTACAGAACAACCTGTAAGAGACAGGAATGTTGCAATGCTGGAAGGCATTAACAAATGCTAAAAATTGGTTGTTTGAGCAATTTCTCAAACTGTTAAGTCTGCATTAGCAGAACATTTCCCCAATTCTCCTTTCAATTTTCTGATTTCTTCTAAAATCAATTTGCTGTAGGCACTCATGGGCAAAATATCCTCCTAGACTCTGGCTATTAATCATGGCATTTAAAGGAGTGGCACCTTGCTAGTAGCAAGACCACATGTCCAGGTTTAAGTGATTTACATTGATCCAGCCAGCTTTTCCAGCAGTCCTGAGCAGATGGGAGCTCCACAAACAGCTGTGCCAGGGGGAAAGGTTAGTGCCTGCCAACTGGCTTCTTGTCACAGGCCTCGGTTACAAGTGTCCCCTCCCCTGCCCAGTGCCAGGGCAAGCACCCCAGAGCATCTTCAACCAAAGTGGACAGGAGGACATTCAGGGGGCACGGCTGCTGCTGACCTGGCTGGGCAGGCAGGTTAGAGAGTGGATGGTGTCTGCCTAGGGACAAAGTGACAGGCAGCAAACACCCAGAACTGGGGCAGGAAGATCTCTTACCTGGCACAAAAAGGGAAAGAGAAAGGGGGTACATGTCCACACCTGCAATGAATACAGCTAACAGAGTGCTGAACAATTTTAACATGAGCAATTTTAAAGATGATGAGAAAATTGCCTCGGTTTAAGTGTACTCTAAGTGAACGGCTTTAAAAAAAAAAGAAAGAAAAAGTTTTTTTATCAGCAATTTCACAACTCAACTCTAAAAAACCTGAATAAATTTATCATCCAAACCCAGCTCTCCTTGGCTTCAATGTTGTTTAGACTGCGTAAGGAATGTAGAAAAGAAGCCGTAAATATTTTCTTAAAGGGAAAAAAGAAAACAACCAGACCTCACACTGACGTTTTTGCAGCTCTCTTGGGAGAGAAGGAGCATTTGGCCTCTTTTTCATTGAATTTCCATCACAAACTTGATTTTTTTTGTCCTCCCTGCCTCTTATCTGAACCCATAAGAAGCAGCCACAACTGAACCATTTAACTACGCCCAGGGAACAACACTCAAGGAATCACACCATCTCATACTTTTTTCCCAACACAAGAACACAGTTCCTTGAAGGCTGAAGAGGCCACACAGACAAGAAACAACCCCTAATTACATTTTCTTGGTTTCTGTAGGAAAAGGATACTAAGTGTTTTGTCTATAAAACAGAGAAATCCACATATTTCTTAAAATATTCTGGTATATTTAGAAATTTATGTTACTGGGAGCCATCACATATATGTAAGAAATTGATTGCAGTGTTTTTAGACACAGTATAAACTCATAGACACCTCTTGAATTGGCCCAGTTATGGGTTATTGTGCATGCAATAGGAGTTCTGTCATAAAACACAAGAATTCAAGTATAATTTCCTACTTACTGTTAACTGGCCATTTATTTTCTGACCAAAAAAATTTTGACATTGCAAATTCAACCATAGGAAAAGTGAGCGGAAGCTTAGGGTGGGATGGGAAAGTATTTCCCAGGCAAGTGCTGATTCTGGAATTGTACATACAAAAAAAGTTGTGAAATTTGGAGCTGAGCCAAATGTTTCCTTGTCCTCCACCAAAAATCCAGCTTTGCTCCGTGATACAAATATCCCAGCGTGTTTTACAAGGCAGCAGTGAGAGGGAAAGGCAAAGGTAGTTTACCCTGATATATATGTATCTATTTAGTGTTATGTTTGGGTTCAGGATTGGAGACAGGGAAAGAATACAAACAAATGTAGAGTGACCAATTTTCTTTTCTACCCACAGCATTTATCCTTCTTTGGAGGAAAGGTCACCATGGAGGAAAGAAAAAGATGTCAAATGAGTATTAGCTTGCTAATGTGCAGTTCAAATATGTCCATTTGCAAACTAGTCTAGGGAATTCAGGATTTTGATGTTTTATGGTCACTTAAGGATCACAAGGGACACCATCTGATCTGAGTTTCTTGTGCCCTCACAGACCAGAGCTGAGATTTTGCTAGCAAATTCTTCTATAAACCAATGTTAGAGCAGGGAACTCTTGTGAAGGAGAGGTTTGTCTTCTAGTAATTCCATTTCAGATCATTAAATCAGCAGAAAAAAAAAATGAAGAAATAAAAAACCAAAATAAATCATTTTGTACCTGCTACCACAGCAGAATCAGCCATCACCTGGGGGTGTGAAAGGAAAGGGAACGTAACCATTGCTCACACTGGAACCAGCCAAGAGTGCTCCCCTCTGCTTTTACAGCAGTGCCACAAAGTTTACTGTAGGTTCAAGGCATTGGAAGGGATTTGTCTTTCCAGCAGCATGGATGCTAAAGGGCTCACCTTAGCTAGCCAGGCTGGCACTCAGTGAGGGTAACAGCAGGCACCAGCAGCACTGCAGACCTTCACCTGCCTGTGGAAGAATCTGCCAAGGTTACACACAGAGCAGTGCTCCATGTCACACTCTTCTTTGTGCCACAAACTTGAAGGTAAATTAATTACATTAATTACACTTAATGAGAAAAAAGTCGTGTAATAATATAAGCACATTGTTTCATTTTAATTCTTGGTCTTGTTCAATATAGCAGAATCATTTGCCCAACTGAAAGTGGGAAGGACAGTAAAAAAAAAAAAAAAACTACACATAAAGTGACTCCTGGAACCCACAGTGTTGTAATCTTCCCAGAGGCTTTGCTTTATTGTGCTTTCTTCCTTTTCTATAAATGAAATTTCTTCTTTCTACCCCTTCTGGCTGCAGAGATAACCTTCTCAACACAAACCAAGGCACTATCGTCATTCTGCTGCTGCAGCCAGCCAGACTGGAACAATAACACCAGCAGAGGTGTGAACTTCCTCCCTTTGGCTTAATAGGGTGTTAACTGTGGAAGCTAATTATTTAAATGCTTAAGGAAGGACTGTCATCACAGTTAACCATTTTGCTGCCAAACAAGAGGCAAGGACATGTGCCCATCTGTAAGCAGCTCGCTCTGGGTGGCACCCACCAGGAAGCCAGTTCAGCTCCCATGGCTGCTGGCTGTCCCACACCCCCCGTGCTTTCAACACTGACTGTTCCCCTTCTGTACTACCATAAGGCCTTCGGGGATTGGCAAAGAATTACCACTAACCTGGCTGGGTTTGATGACCTGCTTGAGAACAGAGCACCCAGGCTGCAGGCAGGGGACAGGACACCATGCAAGGTAGAGCTGCTGCCAGACCCTTGTGCCACACAACTCCAGCTTCAGCCCTTGAGCTTGCCATGAAATCCATCTTTGGGGCCAGGACTGCTTGCCTTTTGGGGACAAGAGCCCATAAACCACCTTCAGCAGACATGCTTCCTCACTGCCCTAGGCTGCTTTTAAAACCAAACGCTGCAAACCCTCTGGCACGGCTCCAGTAGCAGCCCAAGCCTGGGGGATTCCAGCGGCACAAACACTGCCAGGCTCACCGGGCACTGCACAGGCTGCATGGGGACTTCACTGTCCCCACAGCTGCTGCAGAGGTAGCTCTGCTTGCCATGCAAAGCTCGGCCACCCCTAAGGCATGGGGACTTCACTGTCCCCACAGCTGCTCCAGAGGTAGCTCTGCTTGCCATCCAAAGCTCGGTCACCCCTAAGGCTACATCACTTTTGTACTCAGAGGTGCTCCTTCATTTCAAATGCAGATGTTAATTTATTATTTAGTATTGTTCTTTAACGTGCTAACATCCTAGAACATCAAACCACTCTGCCCTTTGTATGATTTCAGTCTTTTCACTACTCTGTGATCAGCTCTTATATGATTCTTTTTTTTCTAACCAGTAAATAAAAGGCACCTACAGACAGGAGACACATTCCCATCTTGGAAGACCTAAAGACCCTATTTCTGAACACAAGGACTTTGCTTATTTGACAAGCCAACAGACTTTCACTGCCTCATCCCTGCTGGATGGTTATAGCCTGTTGTGGGTTTTTTTTGTCCCTGTCAAACCAACAAGACCTCAGGAATCTGCAAGAATATTCCCCAGGGGGAGGCTCCAGAATTGCCAGCAGCCTGCACCAGTTGATTTATTGTCAGCTGCTGAGAAGCTCACAACTTCTAGCATTCTTCTTCTTTTCCAAATTTTTTAAAAGGCATGTTTGTTTCTCTTCTGGATTTTTTGGGATTTTTATTTGCTTTTGTTTTGGTTTTTTCCAATGGAAGTTGCCAGCATGAAGCTTTTAAGAAAAAACACAAACCCACAGGGTTTTTTTTTAATCACATAACTAAGCTAATTTCATTATTTTTGAAAACTTTATGGTTATTTTGAACAATGGAACTTGTGGTATCCCTTGTTGTTCTTCGTGGAGGGTATACAGTGAGCTCTAGAGAGGTTGGTTACTATGGCAGCTCTGAACTGTTTGACAGTGTTATAATGTTTGCTGAAGCTTATTAATTTATCAGAGTGGAAAAAAATGAATAGCTCATACTGACACCACTGGGGAAACTAAAAGCCAGATCCTCTAGGCTATGTAAAGCATTAGTGCTGAGCAATGGAAAAGAAGATGAGCAGCCAGTAAATGCTCTGCAAACCTCAGTTTTGGGGACCATTTTTAAACCAGACCATGTTCTCATGCATGCTCCTGCATTTCCCAAATTCTGCTTCCAAACTAAAGGGAGACACTAACAAGCTTTGAGTATCTCTGAAATCCCCAAAAGCTGCTTGTAAGAGAGCAGTAATCCCAGGAACAAAACCTTCCAACTGAGAATTGATTCCTTATTTACCATGAAAGAGTAATCTTTTCCCAAAAATTATTGAAAAGAGAAAGCTTTTTAAGCTCATCCTTAACGTGTTTCCTTTTATTAGCAATACAAAAATTGCCTTTGAGCTTTCTTATTCCTTACCACTATTTCTGCATATATACATGCAAATTATCATACAGATTTCCCTTCACTGAGTACATTACATATCTCTGAAACAGTTGGCAGACCCCCGGGGGGGTGTTGCCCAGACAGCTGTGCAATCAGCTGAGTAAATCAGCTAATTAAAGAAACAAAGAAAATGCAAAAATTATTAGAGACAGACTCCCGCTTACAGCATTGTTCAGCACCTCTGTATGTAAAAAGCACAGCAAGCACAAGATGGAGTAAAGGTGCTTGGAAGTCAGTGAATGAACTATTGCACGAGTGACAATTATGCCATTTTCTCTCAAACCCTAATCTGGGATGCTATGATATTTATGCTTTGTAGTTTTAATCAATTTAACATAAATCACTCCAGCATTTTATTTTACAATTACAAAAGTGTGAAATGTAACGGTGGTCTTATAACTGACTTCTGTATCTGAAAAATGGTCATTAACTTCTGCTTGACCTTAGGTGTAGAACTAATATTGAATTTGCACAGAGGGTTCTCATTATTCTGATCTAGTTTCCATGCAGAAAAAGAAGTTCCCAAGGGTCCTAGTGTTACAAACCATTTCTCAAATCTCAAATAGGAAACAGGACTCCAGAAAATGATGCAAGAGCATTTCCTCTCATTGCAGGGTTTATCAAAAGGAGCAGATAACAGCAGGGGTAGGTATCTGCAATCTAAACAGAGCACAGCCAGTGTGGTAGGAACAGAGGCTGGCAGATGTAGATCTGGTCTTGCTGGTCACCATTAAGGCACCTTGCCTTCCCACTGCTTCTAAGTGACCATAGGAAGGACAAACCCCACTTTAAATGAGGCTCAGGTCTGCCTACATTATATAGCCATTATAAATTAAAAAATGAGTGCACCAGATAAAGCCACCAATATTTCCCAGCTCCCAGTCAGATAATGGTCATTTCACATTACTGTACAACTAGTTTTGTTAGGAACTTCTGTTTATTTTATTTATAAGAACTGAAGCCTTTTATCTGGCTTTGAAGGTCCATATGTCATGCAAGTAGTGGTGCATTAGAATAACACAATTTGTAAAACACCTCTGGCTAAACGAGACAGGCATTTTTTAATAGATAAACAACTACTGTTGATTCATGTGGCCAGAGGACATTTGGTTTTCAATGCCTGGCCCTTTGTGATGCATGCAAAGACAAAGCCACATTTTACACTCACTTTGTGAACATATGAAGTCATATTTTTTGTCAAGGAGAAAATAAATGTGAAAAATTATATGTAAACACTGTAGGATTACTACAGGAACAGACAAAAGCAAGGAGTTCCTACCAATCACAGCTCAAGGGAAACCATTTGATGCATCTATAGCAGTGTTACCTGAAACAATATGGTGGAAGGATGGAGAGGAGCCCATTACCTGATCAGAGAATGATTGCTGGGAACAGATCACACAGGGAGGTATGGACTGTTCTGAGCAGGCTGGTGCAAAGTGAAACACTGCTCTCTATTCCATGGAAACATCCCCCAGGCATGGCCAGGAAAGGAGCAGGAAACAAAGAGGACTCTGAATAAATAAATTCTGTGCACTCATTGTAAATGCCTCTCCCAAAGCCCCAGTAAACAAAACATTCACCTGGGGTTTGTTTTTTGCCAACTGCTGTCTTTCCGACCTTACTGTGCTGTCTCTTTTTGTGTCTGTGCAAAATACCTTTCCCCTACACAGCTACTCTGCACTGCTCATTTCTTCTGTGTGAGTACCTTAGATCACACAGAAAGAACTATGCACAAAGTTCTACAACAACTGCAAAAACAAAACCATAAACTGCCAAAATCTCACCACAATTCCCAGCAGAGAGCTCTTTTCCTTCTTTTTCCAAGTCTGAGCCCAGTCTGCTTCATATCAGCTGCTGCACACACCACAGCTGGTAAGTGTTACTGTCTAGTCCTTTCATCAGTGTTGTCCAGGGCATTTCCCACCCCTGGCATCACCCAGGGTGAGCACAAAGCAGGTGGTTATAGATTCAGCTATGGCACAACAGAGCTCTGTGTGTGTGTGTGTGTCACACATAAGGTTCCTCACCTAGGAACACAACACAACACAAGGAGCATCATTCCCCAGGACTAGGAGGGCTCTGAGCCTGCCCTTTTGAAGTGCTGTCATTTTCAGTCTTGATCTCAGGAGTGATGGAAGAATCCCATGTGATCCAGTACATCATTGTAACCCCCATTGGTCCCTAGGGGTAGGGATTCCCTTCAGCAGGGCACAAAATGTTTTAAAAGGATGGCTTAAAGAAGCAAACATGATTAGAATCATAGAATCATAAATTATGCTGAGTTAGAAGGGACCCATCAGGATCATCCCTGAGCAGGACACCCCAAGAATCACACAATGTGTCTGAGAGCATTGCCCCAAAGCTTCTTGAACTGAGAAAGACCTGGTGCTGTGACCACTTCCCTGGAGAGCCTGTTCCAGTGCCCAACCACCCTCTAGGTGAAAAACCTTTCCCTGATATCCCACCTAAGCCTCCCCTGACTCCACTTCATGCCATTTCCTTGAGTCCTGTCACTGGTTATGAGAGTGAAGAGATCAGTGCTGCTGATCTGCTTCCTCTCATATGAGGGACCACCATGAGGTGTCCTTCAGTCTCCCCTTCCCCAGGCTGAACAAACCAAGATTACCTCCTTTACTTCAATACCTGAAATTTACAGACCTTAAAGAAAGACCCTAAACTACAGTGTAACTTTTAAATATTGCCAGCTATGTTTTCAGGTGAAGCTTTTATTTTGAACCAAATTTCAGTGGGCAGGGGAAAAAGTGAAAATAGTCACCACAACCTAAGAGAAGCACAACAGTCCTGCAACTTCACTTTGAGTAGCCATTTCTCCAGGGTGAATCCTGTAAGTAACATTTGCAGAAGAACTCTCATTCCACAGAGTTTACCAATTTCAACTCTTGCTTTAAACAACTGGGTGGTTGGAGGAACTGGAAGTTATCATAAAACGAGGAACTACTCGAGTCCAGTAAACAAACCTATTGAAAAGAGGCATGAAGAGAATAGGAAAGCAGTAAGATCCTACTGATTTGCCCTTTTCCCATGCTTTAAACGTTCTCATTTTTTTCACAAGGAGAAATGCACACTTTCTGGCACATGACTGTCACTTTATTCTGGAAATAGAACCAAGTTTTTTCATAACTTATTATGTTCTTTTTCAGTGGCATAAATGGTAACAAACTGTGCACATTTTACTCCAAAGGTATTGAATAGCTGGTTGTTTATGAAACCTGTAAATTCAGTAGTACTTAACATGCTTGACATTTACATACAATGCTGAAATAGTCCACTCTTGAATGACCTTTGATCAGGTATTTGTTACCTCATTTTTAAAGTGTGTATACAAATCTAACTCAAATTTGTAATGACTTCCATTTTCTATATAAGAGCACTTCTACAAGTGAATAAAATGAATAACATGGCATAGGACATTCAGAACTTTTACTAATTATTGTGGAATAAATTTACTGAGAAGTCTCACAAGGATCTGTACTACAAATGGGATGAATGATAAAGATGCATTTTCCTGAGTGAACTAAGCTGACAAAACAGCTTAATGCTGCCAAAAGTGTCGTATTGGGCTCCTTCCTACACACCTCCACCTCCCCACCCTGATAAGAAGCTGCCACCCTCACTCTGTGTCAACTCCAGCACATGCTGCTGCTTTGCTGTATGCTGCTCTGGCTGCCCCATCTCAAAAGTAATACAATAGATGTAGCAAAGATGATCAGATTTAATGGAAGAGATTTGGTATGAGGAATGACTAGTGATATAGCCTGGAAATGAGACAACTCACAGGGGTATGACAGATGTGCACAAATCCCTGAATAGTATAATGACAAATAGAGAATGGATTATTCACCACCCTCTGTCACCAAAGAGCTGTATCACAACAGAGTGAGGGTCGTGGGGAATGCGTTTAAAACAAACAAGAAAAAATATGTTTTAACACACTACATGTGAATTTTAGACTTGTTGCCATAAGAGATGATGAAGGTCAGGAGTATAAGCAGGCTTAAAAATCAATTTGATAAATTAATAGAGAAAAGGTCCAGCAAGGGTTACCTACCACAGCAGTGTGGGTGCAGCAAAATCCCTCTCTCACAGGCTGGTAGATGCTGAGTATGTACACCAGAAGGACTGTACTTGCTCTGTTTCTCTACTCTAAGCATCCCCTACTCATCACTCCCAGTAGGAGCGTAGCTGGATGGACTTTTAACCTGACCCAGCCTGACCGTTCTCATGTGTTTAACCGGGCTGACATTGCCTGGAGTGTGTTGGAGTCGAGTCACGCAATCAGCTCTGACAGCAGGGCTGCAAAGGTGGTGCAGTGGCTGGGAAAAGGAATAGCTGTTCACAGCTTGCTTTTCATTCATGTCGGCAAAGCTCAAGCCCCAGTGACTGCTTCACATTGAATCGTCTGCACTAAAATAAAAATACGAAGCAAATCACATAGGCAGTTAGGTTCTGACAGAAGCAATTCAAAAGAAAAGGGGAAGGCTGGCTGTGCATACATATATGTAAGAGTAGGGTGGAGGCAATCCAGAAGATCTCAAATGTGAAGTTAATACATTGCAAAAGTCATATTATTATACATTATTATAAATAGAATGTAAATGACATATTTTAAAAAAAATCAATAGAGCTTGCCAATTCAAGAATGGCATGACTAAAATGTGTCTAATTATACAGTGGAAACCTAGATATCATTCATATGGGGGAGCGAAACCACACACAAGTTCTAGGGCATTTGTGGCTGCCCTGCCTTTCACAGTGGGAGGGAGAAGCACCCACAGACCTGCTGCTGCTCCTGCAGTGCCTGGGGAGAAGCTGAGTCACCATCTTCCCACCTCATCCATACCCTGTCAGCTATTATCTTCATTAGCCCCTGTATTCATAAACACAAAGACAAGAGCCATGCTCTTATCAATTGATCCTTTGCACAAATAGTGTTACAGAAATTCCTTTTTCTATAAAGGGATTTGCTGGGTGATGCCATGGGGTGCAGCTCAGTTTGTGCACAGAAATGAAGGCATCTTGCATCTTGTTTGTGGATAGGATTAACACCAGTACAAAGCATGTACCTGACAGGCTTTGATCAGTTCAGATGCACCCGTGTAGCTTTGCCACCAGCTAAAGCCTCCAGCCTTAGGCTATTTGCTGCTTTTTATCCTTGTTTTAGCTACCATCTCTAACACATAAGAAACATGTCATGAGCCATGACAAGCAATTGAGATAAATGCCAGCCCTTGTAAACCTTCAGAGGGGAGGTTGCATTTATGTTGCATTTCAGCACATTCATCAGAAGCCAGCAAGGTATAAATAAACTAAACAATTCAATGCCCAGTGCCTACAATTAAAGAAAAAGTTCCCTTCTGCTCCAGTTATTTGCTTCCCCAAGACCTTTTACCAAACCACAGAAGACAGCATTTAATCTATTTATTTCTAAGGTTAGGCAAGAACAATTTCAATGCATTTTTATAAGCCACAGAGAAGTACACAAGCTCATTTCTCCCTCCTAGGTCACCTTTATCATGAGGGCTTTATTCTAATGAGATATAAATGTGATTTCAAGTCAACAGTGTTACTGAGGTCCATCAACACTTCTGAATTACAGACACTTATTTTACCCTGGTTTAGTTTTATTTGCAAAGAAACTAAAATTGTTGAGCTCCCTCTGCATGAAGGCTCTCAAGTATGTCTCTGTCAGCATATCAAAGTGGTATACTTGCAGTACACATCTGGAATTTGAAAACAGAGCCTTTTTTCCCACAGCACAGAAGTTTTTAATTTTTCAGGTTCCTCATTTTTCTTTCAGCATCTGCCAGCTCTACGAGTTTCTCCTATTCTTCTATACCACAGTAAAAACAGAAGAACGGCTCTTGGGGAAAGGCATTCTACCTCACACCCTGCTGGCTTTTTATTTTCTGGTAGCCAACATTCTCCATCAAGTCAGATCCTGTACTAGCAAGAATTTGATACTCTGCCCTACCCCACAGCAGGCTCAGGTCTCTGCCTCTGTTTTTGTCAGCAGATACAGTGTGTAAATCTCTGACACAGCCAGAACTGTAATAGTTGCCGTTACTACTCTCACATACATGTAGTAGATAGCGATCCCAAGCTTCATTTAAACAAAAACAAACTGTCTCGTTGGGGTAACCAAAGGCAATACTTGCCCCCTCAACCCCTTCCAAACACAGCAAACCTTCCTACTTGGAAGCTCTTCACCTCTTGCAGAGGGAGCTGTGGTGTTTGTGTGCTTGTATAGTGCTTTCCATGCAACTTAACCAGGTGATTACTACAGCAGTCCTAGACAAATAATGCAAAACCTTAAGTCAGCCAGTTTTTCTAGTGCAATTAAATCACCGTGAAGGGCCTCTCTAAGGGCAGAGGTACACCCAGAAATTAAAGTAATTCAGGAAAAAATTATAAAGTCCTTGCATTAGGCAAAAATGCCTTTTTTTTTTCTTTTTTTGGGGGGGAGGGATTGGGGGGGGGTCTGCCAATCTCTAGGAAAGGTTTTGGTTAGTGAACTGATTATCCTCTGCAGCCAGGTTCCAGACAGCAGGTTAGGACCATGCCCATTGCCTGCCCTCCCCACTCCTGAATCCCAGGGTGGATGAGCCAGGCTCCCACGCCATTCACACCAGCCTGGAAGCCACCCAGGGCAGCTGGCCCAAAAGCCACGTTCCACTCCTTCCAAGCCAAAACAAACTCTTTGTCTGATTTTTGGTGGCTTATTTCCTGGAATTATATGGAGTCTTGGAGAGGATTAGAGGAACAATGTCTTTGAAAGATACTGTGGCTTACAGCTCCAGAAGTACTTTCTCTGAAATGTGCTTCACTTCACCAGGCACAGCACTCCAGAGCTTGATCACTAGCAGTAACTGCTACACTGTGAATTTAACCACCAGCAATAAAATAAAGAAGCATAACCAACCTCCCTAATTTACTCTGCCCCTACTTCACTAAAGGCATTAACTTAAATTAGACCTTAGAGTTATGCCTGATCATACACCCGTTTTTTGCAGTCATCCAAGATGGGGCATAAAGAAATGCAAATTTCAACAAGCATGCACTAGTCAAACTGACTAAAGAGTTATCTTTTGTTCAGATCTGAACAGGTATTTTAAGTGTTTACATTAATGTATTAGGAAAGGCTGGACAGCACTGCAGAGCTCTATAAGGAGCTTTGGTTTTTTAAGGCTGTGATTTTTAACCGAAATATTTCTACCTGCTCATTGAGAGTTGCAATTACACCAGAAAAAAGGAGCCTCCAAGAGATATTCTCCTTTTGGATTTTCATGTCCTGCACCTCATTCCTAATCCAACCCCCATCCCTTTTTCTACTCAAACAACCATCCACTAAAAGGAAATAAGAGGCTAATTTTGGCCAAAAACAAGTCTTTCAGGAGAAAGACTTTTATTTATAGCTAGTAGCAGTAGTAATATTTGATGACAATACTGCTTAGAAGCAGAGAGATTTCTTATACCTCCATAAGCAGGAAGTAAATGTACATGGCACCACACTTAGCCCATTTAACAGCAAAACTAAAGACTACCTTAAGCACTTCTTTAAAATAGCTTGTTTTCCTCTGCACTGAGCCAGAGCAGAAGCATTTCCATGTTCAGCCATTACAAGTCAGGTGGGACTGGGGTGACACCAGGTAAGGGCAGGCAGCCAAGGGGTGTTGACATCACAAACTTACAGCACTTTCAGAAGCAAAGCTACCACACAGAAGCAATTTGGCTCTGAATTCACGCTCACATTTGTGTTCATTTTCTACAGATTTACATTTAAAAACAAGTGTGGATATAACCTATGGGTACTTCTATTTCCAGAAAAACTGGCATCAAACTATGCCTAGGATATTTTTTTTAATACTTACATTTTCACAAGAAAATATTTGCAGGTACACCAGCCACATCTTCTTGGTGCCTCCAGTTTAAGGCACCACACTGTGTGTTGTGCATGTCCAGGTAAATTTTGTGCTGTACTTGTAAGCCACAGACAGACTGGTAGAGATATTATGATGCAGCACTACTAACAAGTCAGAAAACAGCTCAAGAAGTACAAGACCTGTGACACTGATTTCTAGAAAAATCACTAAAAATCACAAGAGATGCTCAGTGAAAATGCACTCAAAGACCTCAGTGGCTTTAGGAACACACTAATAATTTAAGGCCACTCTACCTCTGGTTTACTTTAGAAATACATACATCTCAGTGCAGAAGACACTGCAGGAAGACACCAGAAGTGTCAGGTCTGGCCAAGTAGGTTCTATTGGTTCCTGTGCAGTGCCTGGAAAACACAGCTTCCTTGCTTGCACTCCAGCTCAGCAATGCAGATTCTGTGCTACCAAACCCTGATGGAGCTGAGATGGCCACATATTTCAGTGCCTTTGCACTGTAGCACCAGCATTTGCTGTGAATGCTTTTCCTGTCAGAGACTTCCAGTTATCCAATTGCCTTTCTCCTTCTCCTGCCCTGATCAAAGACTTGCCTCTCCAGCCACACAGATGTACAGACAGGAAAGAATGCCTTAGTGCATGAAGTTGTCCTTTTGTTTAGCAGTAAGAAAAACACCTGGCTGGGCCAGTAAAAGAGAGAAAAGATGGCATAAGATACTGGATGATAAAAAAATAAAAAAGGAAAATGACAAACTTATTTCTCTTAAATGTAAGTCAAATAAAGACATCAGCTTTTTTTTATAAAACACGAGCCTAGAGAAAATAGTGATTTTGGCCAGAAAGAGACCCAAGTTCCAATTCAACTGTAACACTGATTTTATTAGCTAGGTCATTAGATGTAATGAATTGGAAGGAAAGAAGCTTAACTGTAATTGCATTGTGCTGAATACACATCCTCCATCACAATCTTTTCTTCCCGATATTAAAAAGACAGCAGTGACAATTCAGTTACTTCAAGAAATGACAAAAGGGAACAGCATTACAAAAACCCCTCTGAAGTTCAGCCTGACTCACCTGACTTCCTTGCTTTCAAGGCAATGACAGCAGCCAGTTCTCTCTGTACCTAAAATATCAGGAAAAGAAAAGGATGGTTATAGTTCCTAGCACAGTCAAACAAAACAAAATGCAACACTGGTAAGATAAGAGCTATCAATGATTTGCAGCAAGCAATTGCATGTGGAATTATGCCTGGTTTTGAAACTACAGTCAGTTTTCCTAGGAAATCTATCTCCTTTTCAGCTGGGATTTCTGTGACCTTAATTTCGTGTAAATACCACACATTCCTTAGGGAGTGGGCAATTCAGTAGCCTGACCTGTAATTTATTTGCACAGCATATCTGTTTCACAAGTACACACTTAAATCTTCTCCCTTCCCTTGTTACATATTTGTTTTGCCTCTGATGAGCACACTGTAATGCTGGATTTATTGTGTGACTCCAGAATAAGAAAGTTCTTCATGTTGAGGTTTGACAGAGGTTCATGTATTTAATCGACCTTCACTTTTTGGGTCTTCCAGGAGGAAACAACCTCTTCTTGTAGCACAGCTGAGAATTTCAGGACCAGAATTTCACTTGAGATGAAAATGCAGAAGTCAGAGCTATTTTTGGTTTTCCAGGCTCTCCCACCAGCCTGTGGTAACACAGCCCTGCCATGCTAACCAGCTCCCTTCCTCGTCCTCTTGCCTGCATTATTCATATTTTCTCTACAGACCAGCCACTGTCTCTTCAGCCAGCTCAACTCTACATCCACTTCTCTCCATAGGTCTATTCCTTTTAATATAATTTCTTTTTCTATCATTTTTCTATACATTATTCTTATGCTTCCTACTTCTTCACTGCCATCATCTGTCCCGTGGCAGCTGCTTGCACTTGGTCTACAGCACCCCAATTGCTCTCTCCTGCATACACCTCAGTTCTTCCCTTCCTCTGCCCCATCTGTGTTCTCAGATTCCTTTAAAGATCTCTCAGCTCATTCCAATTTCCCTAATTTTCCCAAAACAGCTTGTCTTCAGTATTAAAAACAAAAAAAACAACCAACCAAACAAACAAAGGCACATTCCAACTTTTTCTAGGGATTGTCTCACCTCTCTGTACAAAGACTCCAGCAGTGCATACTACTCATCTTATCTCACAGACCTAGGCAAGGCTCAAGGCTATTCTGCAGTGGAAAGTTTGACATGCATTTTCTGAGAGAAGTGAAATTTCAAACATCATTCTCAAGGTACGTGGTTTGGTCATAAGGCACAAAGCCCAAAAAGGATTCCCAAAGTAACACAGTTACTAACAACTGTTGATATCCCACTCTCATGACTCTGAAGAGAAATTTGAAAATGTGAAAGAATAGTTAGCATTCTACTGGTCTGAGCAGAAGGACAGATCAAACCACTCAGGGCGTCTCAGCACTCATCAGATACTCAGGAGCCACCCAGCAGTTCACTCTACATGTGGCAGAAGGCAGTCACACCAGAGGCCACATCCTTCCTCTGCTTGCATCCTTCTTTCCTTTGTGGCAAAGGACCAAGAATATTTTTTTGCTGTCCTTGCAAGGAGTTGAGATCTCTTCTATTCCTCCATGCTGCCGTACTGAGTGGGGCAGAGTTTTCTGCCACTCCAAGCAGGAAAATATGAAGGCAGTGCCACGGTTTTCTTAAATGTCATCCTGTTTCCAGCACAATTGTGCAAGCTGGCAGTATTACCTTCCCTTCCTTCCTTCCTGTACACTCATTCCCATGTCTGGAGAAATGTTAATCATGGATAATGTAAGCAAAAACTTCAAGTAAAATGGGAAAGAACAGTAATTCTGTGGAAAAACAACTCCTGTGCTTCCTTGCAGCTATACACAAGTATTATGATAACACATACAAGCTATCTAGTTAAGAGTGAGATTTTCAATAAAAGCCCAAGTTGTTTCTGAATAACAACACCACAACTTTTCATGGCTGCACTTCTCAGACCCCTTCCCTTCATTAAACTCAGGAGGAGATACCC
The DNA here is from genome assembly GCA_013398075.1 of Notiomystis cincta. Classification (NCBI taxonomy): domain Eukaryota; kingdom Metazoa; phylum Chordata; class Aves; order Passeriformes; family Notiomystidae; genus Notiomystis; species Notiomystis cincta. The sequence goes on from VZRX01002132.1 coordinate 278,507, forward strand.
ATGTCCATGCCTCAATTCTGGTCTATTGTCACAGGTTACAAACAGTAAGAAGCATTTCACTGATGTCTCATCTTTGTCTTTTAGCATTTAATAAATACATTATCCGAAGGTTAGCCTTAAGAGACACTACAACCTGAAACAATTGCAAATGTATCACTTAACCCAATCAAACATTCAAGAAATGCAAACCTCTCCACATCTGTAAAGAAAAACCCATCTTGTCAGAAGAAAAGGCAGCATTGTGGCATCCTGCAGTTGTATTTGCAGTATTACTTTGCTTATAAGGTGGCCCCTTTAAATTTGAAAGATATCATTATAAAGATAGGTAATAAAAAGGCTGGGTTTTTATATTTTGTCTGTGTCAAGCTAAATATCTCATAGTTTGCTGTGGGCCAAGAATGCAGCTGACCTTTTACTTAACTTTAGCAAAACACTTCAGGTAAAGCAGGAGGAAAATATGTTTCTCTTGTGCTAATAGTAAGCAAAAGTTCCTTCATCAAAGGGCTCCATCATGATAATCTGAGCTGCCTCTCATAGGATTCACTCCAATCACAAAGAATTGGTACTGCTGAGCATCCTTCTGGATTTGATTGGTGTCCCTAGGTCTCATAATCTATACACCTTTGTCTATTTCAGCATAAATGCACTTGACATCCCTGCTGGACATGCAATTCCTCTGCATCATTATGCCAGTGGCAATCCATGTATGGCACTCATTCCTCACTCCACACATCTACCCATTATCATACCTCTCCCTAACAGGATTTCAGCTACTGCCTGTTCAGCAAAATCAATAGCTGCACATCACATTGAAGATAAAACACAGATACAAAATAAAATATATAAACAAGAACTATGCCTATTGTACCGAGATATTAAATTTTTAGAAGTATTTTTATACATACAGCTTGTTGCTACAAAGCTAACACTATCCAAACAGTATCCCATTTGAGTTGCATTGCAGATGTCAAAACTGATTCAGTTTAAAGGCCAGTTCACCACACAATATTTACAGAAATATTGTGAAAGTCTGAAAGAGAACATTTTGAGTGGATAGTTGGCATGCTACCACATCTCCATCAGTTTTCTTTTTGCAATATAAAAGTGTGCATAGAGAGTGATACCCTTCTGCTTGATCAAACACAAATGGCACAGTTATATGCTGAATCCTGTCTTCAAAGAATAGAGAATTTTAAAAAGTAAATTATAACTACTGCTCTTCTCTTATCACAAATCTTATCATTTTGTCATAGTGGAGATAGCTGTGTATCTACTTTTTCCTTTCTCTTTTTTCTGTCCATAGTAGATTTTTGTGAGACAATAGTCTAGATGCCATTGTGCCAAACAGGACTTCAAATGTAGAGACAAAGTGCCAATCCTTACAAAATCTCAAAATGAAATCCTGCATCAGAAGGCTCTAAACAACAGGCTTTTGAAAAACATCAAATTCACACTTTTGCACCTCAAGTTATGATAGTTTGGTGGAGTCTAAATAAAAGTGGTATTGGCTGATGCCTTAAAGTACCAGAAAACTATTTTCCAGATGCACTTCATTAACATCCTGATATTCACTTCTGTTCTATCACATGGTAAAAGCTTTGCAGTGGAAAGACTCATAGCTACCCCACTGTGTTCTGGTTTTAGCAGACAAAACACTGAATGTGAAGCTGGTTTTTGGGACACGACATGGGAAGCATGACAGCTCTGGAATGCTTTTTTAAACCCATGAGTAATCATTACATTTTTTAAAAATTCATGACCAAAAAGATTATCTGATGCAAACATATTTCCAATGGCATTTTGCACTGCTTGCAAATTTTGCAGTACTTGCCTTTACAATTTCAGTTTGATGGTGTTGTTGATGCCTCATGTAATGAAGCATATGATATAAGCACATAATTTGATAGGTTAAAAGAGGGATTTATGTTTTAGCTCATGGATTCGTCCAGTGTTGCTTGGGTTGGATCCTCACAATCAGTGTGGGTTTGGAAATACGGAATGGAATCCTCTGAGAAAAAAAAAATGACAGAGAAACTTTCTTCTGACTGGAAAAAAATGTTTTATTCCATGAAAAGCAAGAAGAAAAATAGAAGAGACAGAGGTAGGATTTGCATCTCCAATTAAAAAGTCAACTCTAATCTTTGGCTGCTTTAGTGCTGTGCTGGAAGTAGGGATTTTGTGGGTTTTTTCACATGTCTGAAATATTGGTGTTAAGAGTATCATGAGCAGGATTTTCAATTATGAATTCTTCAAAGAAGACTGGTTTAATTTTGTACAAAATATATAAACATTTGGTGAGCCAAAAAGCCAGTGTGAACACATTTCCGGTAATGGCTAATAACTTCACTTTCAGTTTCCAGCTCCTGCTGACAGGATCCGTTTTTTAATTCCTTTTTTCATGTAAATTCTGAAGCTGGAAGGAAAAAAAAAAAAAAGAGAGAGAACATACATAGATACTGGATAGTCCAGCCCTCTGTTGAATGGTGTGAGCTGAGATTTCAAATTCTTCTGAGATTTAAAAAGGCTTTCCATAAGTTTTCAGTGAGTATTTTAGGTCCCAGTCTACTGTATGGAGGAAAAGAAATATTCTGGAGGGATAAACAGGAGAAGTTCATATACAAATGTTAAAATTTGAAGAATTCTTCTCTGGTCTTATGCCTTTTCCCCAGGGGTAGACTAGAAAATCATTATCGAGGCATTACAAAGTTCTGTGGAAAATCAGAAAATGCAGGAGAAAAGATCAGATTCTTGACATCACCATGGCAATAGATGGGTCTCAGGCCATCTGGAGATGGAACTGCCTAATTTTTCTTTAGCTAGTTAGCTACAGTAATAAAATGGTTCATTTAAGAAAACCTTGTCCATGTGCCCTAGTGCTGGAATGACTCAGGGTGTAGTTCACAGGTTTGACCTTGAAGATGTGAAACACTCTGAAGTCACTGTCAATTAGGTGTTTAAGGATATGCATGTTACTGAAGTGCATCCATCAGATCCAGTTCTCAATCTCAAAAGGTCACTTTGTTTTGATGAATATGTCCCTTTTTTTAATGGACAAAATCTCCCATTATTCTATTTTTGATAGGCAAAGCTTTTGAGGGATACTGGCAATGTTTTATAGAGTTGGTAGTTCTGCACATTTTTGAAAAAAATATCACTTTGTAGAAAGTATTTCACATTTTTCTATTTTTGCTCTTTATGGAACTGAAAACGCAGGATATCAAGGTTCTGAGTTCACCTTTCATTTTCAGTTAAGAAAATTGTAGAGAAAACAAAGAATTTGAATATTGAGACAGTAAAAACAATAAAGACATTTAAAACACAGCATTTGCTTATGTTGTACATTTTAAATTACTTTTGCATAAGGTTGAATATACAGAATACACAGAATCAGCAGCTTTCCAAACACACTACAAAAAGTCTTTTGTAAAGACATTTGTCTTTACAGAAGATAGCAAAAATTCTCCTTCTCTTCCACTTTCCAGCAATTTCAACAGCACAATTGCAGAATGGTAGAGGTAGGAAAGCACCTCTGGAGGCCATCTGATCCAAATGTCTGCTGAAAAGCATGGTCAGCCTTGGACATCAGTAAGGTCCTCCCACAGCCTCCTGTTCTCTAAGCTCCACTCTTCTCTCAGACTCTCCTTGCAAGTCAGACACTCTATTCCCCTAACCATCTTCATGGTCATTCACATACACTCCAGTACATCCATATCTCTCCCACTGGGAGTTCAGAGCTGGACCCAGCACTCCACATCTGGCACACCAGTGCTGAGCAGAGGGGAATGGTCACCTCCCTTAGCCTAAGGACAATGCTATTACTAGTGCAGCTTAGGAAGCACTTGCTTTCTTTGCCACAAGGGCACCAGGACCCCCAGGTCCTTTCCTGCAAAGCTGCTTTTCAGTCAACTGCTAGTCTGTGTAGAATCATGAGGTTATTTCTCCCAGATGCAGGATATGGCATGGCCCTTTGTTGCTTTTCCTGAGATTCCTGTTGGCCCATCTCTCCAGACTGTCAAGTCCCTCTAAGTGGCAGCACAACCATAGAATCATAGAATTATTTTGGTTGGAAAAGATTCGTAAGATCATCAAGTCCAACTGTTAACCTAGCACTGACAAGTCTACCACTAAACCGAGTGCCATTTGTACACACCTTTGAAATACCTCCAGGGATGGTGACCAACCATTCCTCCCAGTGTTGCACTGCTTGCTAATTTGCTGAGAGTGCACTCTGTACCATCATACAGATTACACTGAATTGAGTCAGTCTAGCTTAACTTTCTGAAATCCTGTCTGTCTGCTTCTTAGAACAGTGATCTCATGAGATAAACAAGATACACCAAAGTCTAGCACAGACAGAATAAGCTGTTGTTTATTGTGGTGAAGTTAACTGAGGCTGAACATAGGTGGGAAGCCCAGGTTTCCCAGGTGGGTCTCCTCAGGAGTTTATGGTAATCTATGCAAGAGCTGCTGAAGTCTTTCTCTCCCTTTGTCTCCCATCGATGTACACTTGACCAGGAGAGCCTGAATGTAAAGCACACGGCACAAAAGTCACCTTGGCCCTCCAGATTGGTATCTGCTGGGCCATGAATAGCATCTATTACAAGAGCAGGCTGCTGCAGTCCTTGCCTGGATTGATTTAAATAGCTTTGGAATTGCACACTGAGACCTCAGTAAAGCTCTCCCCTTCCAGAGACTCAAAAACCAGTCTTCATATACAAACATCTGTTCACTTAGACTAAGTTTTTAATTTGAAAGGATCCAAAACATGACAATATTTCAAACATGATCAGTTCAACCTTTGATGCAGTGACCTTACCGCAGAAGTGAGACGAGCAAGAATTTCAGCATTGGTTTCTGCCGTATCTTCTATTTTTTGATCAGGCCTTGAAAAATAAAAATAAGGTTTTATTATTTCTTTCATTCTGTTTCAACATCTTTTGATTCCTGGAAAGTAAGGAACTGTGTAGCCACAGGCACTAATGTAAAAGGGCCTTTGAGATTCTACATCAAAATGAGGACTGGAACATGACAATAATTAATCATGTCAGTAACGACAGAGTGCACCCTTTGTCCCTTGCTGTCAAGAACTCTTTTGATCCAACCAACATGAAGCAGTGATAGAATTCTGCAGCTATAAAAATATGATGGAGAACTGAAGAGTGCAGGACTCTTTAGATCAGAGTTGCTTATTTGACTGCATATTTTGCTTTGCTAAAAGTATACTCTATGAACAGAGGGAAGTGTTTTCTATCTGCCCACCATCCAGCTTTGCTAAGGTGTGGAGCAGCAGCTATGGAATACAACTTCATGCAGATGAAAACAGACAACTTCAAAATACTTCTGTGACACATGAAGTTCATTATTCAGAAAAAAATAACTGAAAGTGAAAATAATATCTTTAAGAAGCCATACATAACCAAACTAAAGCAATGTCTGAGAACACTATTAGGTCGTCTTGACAGTAACTCACAAGAAAGAGACTGAATGTGTCTTTTCAAAAGTGAGGCAGTGAAGGTAGAACCCTCTTAGAACCTGTCCCAGAAGTCTGGCCCACGTGGAAATAGCCACACAAAAATGGACAGTACAGGATAAGACTGTGTTTTTCTTTAAAAGAGCCTAATTCCCATCACTAAAACATCTGTAAGCTTTTCAGAAGCTTTATTGACAATCAGAAGCATTATACCAATATGATAGGGTTATAACTATGGGAAGAAGTAAAAGAAAATGCCCTTGAGATCTTTACTTTTCATGGTATTCAAGGAGCAGTAGCATGCCAGCAAGCTGAATAGACACACAAAACAGCAGCTGCTGTAATAAACATAAATCCCAGGTATTAGCAGAAGCTTCTGTCTTGGACTAAATTATTTAATTGCTTATATGCCTTGATGTCCTTAGGGAGAGAGCTGGCAACACATCTGGAATATGCAGCTGGTATATTGTGGTTCTCATATCCTATGTCCAAAAATTTCATTCCCTGATTAAAAAATTAAGGTCAGAAAGCACGGAATGACACATGCATTCATTTGAGGGCAAGCATATTCAGATGAAAATGGTAATTCAGATTAAAATTACAATTATTTTCACAATTGCCTCTCCTATTCAGAGAAAATGTGATTTAACATTTTAAGTGTTATAAGCAGCCCAAAAGAAACAAATGAATGTGTTTTCATTTACAAAGACTGATTTACTCAGGTTTTCTCTTTATAATTTGGAATGAGATTAAAATAACTGAACCCTTTAGATATTTCTCTACACATCTGATCTCTTCTGATCTCTCAGAGCCAGGCAAGGACCTGATTCTTCTAAATTGGAGGCAGAAGATAGCAGTTCAGTACACACAGCCACAGATGCAATCTGTAAACCCAGAACAGCACATAGCATAGCTAGTTTCTTCTTGGGTCTTTATCACCTCATTTTCCATTTAAAAATACTCCCAGTATTCATCAACATTTACAGGGTCTGAATCCTGTGGAGTACACACAACAATATTAGCCTTCAGATTAGTGTGAGCTGCTGAAAATCTGCTGTCCTGACTTGTTTTCCATGGTGAATTCCCTCCAATGTTACGTTGAATGCAAGGAATTTCCCCCAAGATCAACAGGGAGCACTTACTCAGGAATCATCTCAGACTTCAGAACAGTATTTTCATTGTAGCATTTCCTACAGTAATTTGGTAACACCACTAAAATTGACAAGGAACAAACACAGATCCATCAAAAATCTGTACATCAAGTCAAATCTGAGCTATGTTTATTTAACAGGGTTTCCAGAATAGCAGCTGAAGAAGTCCCCAGAGCTGCTACTGCCTACTCAGGTCTACAGACTCCTTCTGGGAGAGCAGAACCATGGTACTTCAGAGACCCACTGATGCACCCAGAAGCCCAGGCAAGTACAAGGTCATCTGGCCTCGGGGACCACCAGCAGACATTCAACATTGCCTTCTGGTGCACAAGCAGGCAGTTGCTTCTGGTGTCAACAAAAGCAGGGAATCAAATTCATGAAGTAGGAATTTCTCTATCACTATGTACATATAGAGTTCATGCAGTCAGTAGAGATTGTGAGAAAAGCTAGGACAGAGAAATGAGTACAAAAATATTAAATTATAAAAAATCCTATGCTTCTAATGCTATGCAAAACAGCTTATATATTCAAGAAAAGACAAACCCTGCAGGGAAAGGTTTTTAGAATTGCCTTCTTTCCTCATGAAAAGGAGTATATGGCTTTATTTAAACAGGTCAGACAACTTTAACAAACATCTCATCACACCTATTCCCTTTCTGACTGTGTTTTAGCAGTTTATTATTTGCATCAAGCATGAGGAATTTTGAACCTGGAAAAGTCTCCTTCTGCTTTAATATCGCACTCCCTCGAGGGTATACCATTATTTAAAATTCAATTCCTACAATATATACTTTTTCAAAAAGCACCCTCACGATCTGACAGGTAAAAGCTCCAGAAAACAATTTTTCAGTGACAATATTCCCAAAAGAAATCCAGCTTCAACTCAAATTTGAATAATGTGAGCAGGAAGGAGCTGGAAATGTACATTAATGAATAATTGTTCAATTCATGTGACAGGGATCATCTTCCACTGGAAATGACAGTTGCACTCAAATGATAAAACTGCAAAGCAGACTGTAAACTTGAACCTAAAAAGCCTTCAATCCATTTTCCTACCCAGCATCCTCCACATAACACATCAATATGACCTATCTGTCCTGTCCTGTTGATTCAAATCCTTTGAACAAGTAGACACAAACCATGAAAAGTGGTCTGATTTACAGTGACGAGCAAAATCCCAATTCCCAGTAAAATCAAGATCAAAATGTCCTGATATTTAAGGGACAGACAAACTGTTTAGTACCAGAGTTGGCTGGAAGACAAGAATTTCTATTTGCAAAAATAGTCAAAGGTTTTGTCCCATATGAGTCAGCTGCTTAGAAGATCATATTGAGTCCTGCTGCTCTAGCCTGCTTGGGATTCTTGTCACTTGTCTACACTCACTCAAGCTGATAAAATCAAGGCATTTTGAAGAGAAGTTCCATTCCAGAACTGCCAATATTTGATGGGTGAGGACAGTCAGCAGTAGGGGAGGGAATCAAGTTTCTGCCCTGAACCATATAGAGAAGTTACTGAAGTTTTTCTCTATCAGTTCAACATGTTTGAATTTAAGAATGTGGGCTTGAGACAGCTTACAGGGTCTTTGGCCTTTGTGCTCCTTTAAAATATTTGTACTGGACATTCATCTTAGAGAATGAGCATTTTTAAAAGCTAGTATGTAGAGAAGGAAAGCACTCATAGAAGAAAATTTTGTCTTTGGCATCAAAGGAAAGTAAATTCTAGTACTGACAGAGTAATAGTTCTCCAAAGTATTGGGTTTGAGGATCATCATGTTAGGGACAATGAAAGAATTGGACTCAACTTGTCTATTCAGGCCAACTCCTGCAGATTTACTAAAGTGTAAAGGGTTATGAGCCTCCAGAGCTCTCACTAACACATTTCTCCTCTATTCTGGCCTCTCACTGTGGAAAAAATAACTGTGGTTTCCTTCTAGCCACTCTAAACAGGCAGCCTTAGAGTGCAGCCACATGAACAGAGAGAATGTGATAACATTCAATAGCCAGGTGAAAGAGGAGACATAAGAAGCTAAACTCTTAAAAGGCATATTCTGAAAAAGGAATAATAATGGAAGACTACAGTAGAAAACGAAAATCAAATGACCGAAGGTACCACATTTCCACTCATCTTGTCAATCCATCTGAAAACTGATCTTGACACATCACAAGGGCATCTGAACTGCTAGTCACCTGCATCCCTGCTGCCAAATTCATGCCAAACCTCTAAATGTAAGAGGAGACCAAAAATGTCCAGGTAATATAGCAAGTTAGAGGCAGCAAGCTAGTGCCTAAAAACTGTAATATGTCCAAACCTCCAAGCCAAGTGCCCCCATTTTTCTATCCATACTGACCTTCTAGGTCAGTACACTCTTATAGGATGAGAAGCACATCAACCCCCAAAAGAAAGCTGTCAAGGTGATTTAGGGGTAAATAATGTTATTATAATGCCAGACACTTATAAAATAGTAAAAGTTGCCAACAGCTGTATATGCACACTCACAGATTGCACATGTCAATCCTGGGAGGAGACAATGGCAGTAGTTGAAGCAGGAGTTTCACACCATTCTTCCATGCTTCCTCTTTCTCAAATTCACAGAAAAGGTAGGTACATTCATCCGCTGAGAACTGGTAGAAAGCATGGGCATCTTGAAAATAGAGTTGTCTGTCCACTGTTAGAAAAGATAATATTAGATACCCTTTAAACCTTCCCTGTGTAAAGACTGCATACTCCTACCACATTCTGTATTGCACTTGATCTTAATGCTGAGTTGTACCATCAAAAGGATTGAAAATTTAATATAGAAACAATCCTGACCTCTCCGTTTAATCCAGTGCACCCAAACAGGAAAACCCTTAAACCTCAATTTAAAAACATCCTGAAATTCAAGCATTAAGACTGATGAGTATTTAATCAATTTTAGAATCAGTTCAGGATTAAGGGATAAAAACCTTCCTCTTTTTGGTTAGATTTCTGAGTCTCAGTTTCCATTTGTTTCTAAACTGTTTTCACTAATAGTCAGGCACTAGTAAACAAAGATCAGTAACAGGCATGCAGCCCATCATTATTCCAGCTCCTCTTCAAATTCAGGGCTACTGGATTTGTAGACTAGACTTGCATAAGGAGATGCATAAGTTTTCTTCACTGAAAAAAATAGTATTTAACGGGGAAAAAAGGACAGAGCCCAAAGCCAAAAGCACAAACTCCTGAAACAATTTATCCCTTGCTGAGGCTGTGTAACCAGACATACTGTCAGTTTACCTGAAGAAAACCTTCAGGTACACTGTCAGTGTACACATGCAGAAATCTTCCATAACTCCTCACCTTCTCACAAGAAAGAGGATCAGTGTCTAGCACAGACCCCAGGATGGGGTATGACCTGAGCTGAGCTACCTAAGTAGTCCCAGCCTCAAAGTAAAATCCATCAGGTATCCAGAGGTTGGTTACCAGTGTAATTGTCACCAACCATGTCAGCTGAACCAAATCCCTCAGTTTGGTGGGGGAGTTGGGGACAGCAGGGTAAACCTGGCCACACCACCATCTCAAGGAGCTGGATCCTCTCTCAATCCATTGTAATCAAAAAGTATGGAAAATAGAGAGGAAATAAAAATCATTAATAGCTACAAAAGTCATCTGGTGAAGCCATGATCTGCAGCGACTGAACAGCTGCTGTCTTGTGAGAAACCTAAAATAGCTTGCAGGGAAAAAAATAAAAAGGCTGGAAAAGACACACATGCTGTCTGCAACTTGATAGTAGGCAATTACTGTTGCAAAAGCAAAAGGAATGAAATTGCCAAAAACAAGGGATTGATCTTTGGTATTTATGAAATGAAAGGTCACAGAGGTAAGCCTCCCAAAAAGATAGGAAAATAAAGAACTGGCAAGAAAACTGGATCAATCTGCAATTTTTTCTTTCCCTCCTCTGATCAAAACCATGACTTTTGTCCCATGCAGGAGAAAGGGACAGCCTTGCTCACACTGGAAGTACTCTCAAGACTGACCTGACAAGATAATGCCCATATCCAGGAGGAGCTGCCACACTCCAACTGCTGTAGATCTGCACTTGACAAAAGGGCACTGCTCCAAGAGCCAGTCTACGAGTTCTGATCCAACACAACTTCTCCTGAAAATAAGCAAAACATCATTCTTAAACTACAGTAATGGTAAAACATTCTTTTATAATAAAGAGCTATTTTTTAAAGCTATCAAAAGTCAGCCTTTTTGTTCAACAGAGCAAACTCTTTGTCTCAATTCCTTATTTTTGTAAACCTATTCATTTCAGGGGAAGAAATTACACTGGCAAGCCTCAGGGGATATCTCTAGTTACAAAGAGGGAACTTATGTTAGATGAGCAAGTTCCCTTACATACCTGATTCATGTGGCATACTTTGCAATATGTAGCATTTTTATCAATTTGTGCTGCATACAGTTCATCCAAAGATGCATAAGAGATAAATAAAATCCAGGATTTTATTTCCTTTCTGAGCACAAGCATAATCAGTACAGCTACAATATGTGCAAGGCCTTTAAGTGCTGCTCTAGGATGTAATCTTTCACATTGTTAGTAAATGCATATATTCAAATAATAATAAAAAAGTAGTGGATTTTTCTTAAACACAGGTGTGAATGAATGGTGCTATAATAGAGATGCACACTTTGGTATAATTGAAAACAGGAAGAAGCATTTATGCTACAATGCAACACAAATGGAAAATCACTTCATTACAGAAATATTCCATAAATTACATGCAGAAATCACTGTGTCACTAAATCTTGGAATACAATTAAGCTCTTTTATAACTCCAAAGCAGGGCTGAAATTAATACCCTTTCTTTTCAACAAAATAACCGACAAACACCATTGTATATGAAAATCGTAAGCAATTGAATTAACGGATATACAATCAGGCCACTGCTGCTTTCTGACAACTGACATTGTAATGTAAGGAAACATATAAGGTACATAAGACTAAAGAACATTTTAAAAAATATTTTCAATTTTTAGTGGCATACACAGAATGTCTCACTCAGAATTTACTTCCATGTCAAATAAGGTCATGTATAAATGCAAATAAAACTCTTAAAGTTGATTAAAGCAAATGATTTTGATTTACCTGCAAATGCCAGTAAGGTACACCCTGTCTTTAATCAGGTCAGAAGCTTGTAGAGTAAAAATATTCCTGAGAGCTCTCCCAGCACAGGAAGAACTTTCTCCATAAATCTGAATGGAAAGAGAAATTGAAAACTGTGACAAACAGGGATTTATTCCTGCTGTAGTAAATTGCCTTGCCACTGTCCACTCCCTGCCTTTGAGCAATGCCTTCTTCCCAGGTAAATGACAAGTAAGCACTCAAACTCTCCCAATAAATGCACTTCAGCTTCTGCTACAACCCCAGTTGTATCATGGGTTGCAGGTGCCCCACGAGCTGGGCTGGTTTTAGATTTGCTGCCCTAGAAAAGCAGAGGTTTTACAATCCATCAGCTTTACCTTTGAACAGCAGACAAATTAAATGAAAACGTGTTATTCTAGCAATGCAGAGACATGAACCCTTGCAAAATCACACAGATAGTTAAAAATAATAAAATTATTTCCTATGTATTTGAACTAAATATTTTATTTCAAGCCTAATACACATCCAAGACTATTTCATAGTCTATTCTTTTTGTTCAGAACCTTTGGAGGTTTCCCATGATAGCTGTAGATCTGTTCATCCAGGCATTGCCAGGAGGATATGGCCTTTCAGAATGGACACACCTCTGATTCCCCCACACCTGATTTCTACCCTGCACCTCAAGGCTGCAGATGTGTCTGTCAAAACAGAGCCCAGCTCAGTCTTCCAGAAAACCATGTTCCACACAGACTCTGTGTACCACTCCTTACTGAAGAATTTACCTTGGGCTTCTGTTGTGATGTTTCCTCACTGTCCCAGCAAAACACACCAAGTGACACAAATAACCAACTTGATGCTGTTTGGCTTCATCTTTTTGTTTGGTTTTTTTCCTATGTTTAGGAACCTTTTAAGGCACATAGAATAGACCTGAGACAGCAAAGTCTTGTGACATGCAAACCAGAGTTCTCAAATACTGCAACAGTAATCCAAACAGTGGCAGTCATTTAAGTGACTGGGAAGGAAGTGCATGTTGGAATTAACAACAATTCAGTTTGCAAACTCAGTAATGGAAGGACGTGATTTGTTACACACACAAACACAAAATGATAACTTCTTAACTGTATTTAACTGCAGGTCACATTCACAAGTGTCTTCAAAGCTATAATTAAGAGGTTGAACTGAAGCAGAAACATTTCTAGCACGTTGTTTGATGAAACAGAATTAAAAAGAAGTTTCACAAGTACCTTATTTGAAGGAGTTTCCAAATAGGGATTTGAAACTCTTCTGGACAGGGTCTGTAAGATAATTTGGTAGACTGTTAGTTTTGTTATGGTTTTTACTACAGAAAAAAAAAAGTAGGTATTATCCAGTCTTTTAGCTGTTGAAATCTACATAAAAAGAATTTATCAAATCATCTGAATAGTCTGTCAGATATCTCCTAATAATAATTGCTTCACATCAGGAAAAATGTTTGATAAACTCAGTTCTGTGGTTTTTATTACATTTATTCTTGATCTGGAAAAGAAGATGTACAATAAAATGGCAAAGCCTATAGATAACACACCATTATTTGAATCAGGAAAGATCAAAAATGACAGTGAAGAATCTCAAGATAAACCTAAAAATTGCTGGGTGAAAAGACAATATCATGATGAGCTCAACATTGAAATCAGCATGTACTAGAGGGAGAAAATGTAATTACACATACGTTTAAAGCAAACTTCATAAATCCAGTAAAGACACCTCAGGGTGACAGAATCCTACTCAAGGAAGACTACTCTTGTAAATTAAATTCTTAACTGTAGTTAAAAGAAATTAGGATAAATGGTGAATAAAATGGTGACCAGTAGGGAGGTAACTAATGTAGATCAGCGTTACCTCTGCCGTGCCACGTGTTGCACTGGTAACAGCATCTCCAGAAATGAATGCCCAAATGTTAGAGGGGATTCTGACAATAACAGCAGGAGGAACAATAAAGGATTTGGATAAATTTTAATATGAGAGAAGGCAGAAAAGACTGTGACTATTTACCTTATAAAGGAGAGATTACAAGAGACATAATGCAATTATACAAAATGGCACAAAGAAAGACAGACTTTCTGTGCTCTGCTTTACATTACATGAGAATAGCTGATCACTCAATGAAATTAGAGAGGGTTCATATTTGAGGAGACAGAAAGGGAAAATCACAAATAAGTCTTCACAGCAGGGAAATGCAAATGCCAAAATCTTACGACTGATCAATAAAGACTGGGATTTAAAATTATAAAATTCACAGTGAACCAGAACTCTGAAAGGCAGAGACAGGATAAACATCTCCACAAGAATCAGGTTACCTCACTTTTACTCACCATGATCCTCTCATATCTTGTCATTATTAAAAGACATGATGATGCTTACATGCAACTTCTATCTTACTACAAGCCACACAGGACACAAATAAACACTGCCTAAAACAAGCCTGGAAGTGGAAAAGAAGATGTTGTGCAGGTGCACTGGCACTACAACAGGAAGATCATGTGGTGCTCCCTCACATTATTCCAACTTGTAAGCAGCATAATTAATTCCTCGCTTTGAGAGGGATCCAATTCTCACTTGGTATATTGCAATCATAAAAAAAAAAAAACCTATCCTTCACACTCTGTAAGAATTACAGAATCCATATTTCAGTAACACCACCTGCTTTTTCCTCCCTGTGTTCTTGTTACCGTATTTTTAGACAGGGATGGGACCAGGAACCACAGAAGCATCTATGGCTGTTTACCCTTCCACGCTCATCACAAACCTTAGTGTGGTTCCATGCATAACAGTAGCTCCATATGGAAATACTGTAACATATAAGCCTAAATCTCCTCTCCTGTACCCAACAAAGACGCTGTAAGAGTGCAACACTGCCTCGGATCCCACTTCCTCTTTCTAGGCATGTCATTAACACCTCGCTTCCGCAGCAGCCCTGCATACCACCACTTCTCTTGGTCTCTGTCCAAGTCTTCCATTCCACAACCCTCACTCAGTGCAGCAGCACAGTCAAAGTTTATACATTGATCTCCCTGCTCCTTTCCCAGGCTGGCACTGGCAGAGGACAGGGAGGCTCACCCAAGGAGAATATTGGTACTGCAGCGTGCCCTTACGTGACAGCGTAAGATGAAAGTCAGCAAAAAGGACAAATTTGGTTGCCTTCTACAACAGGGTTAGAGTGGTGATGGATAAGAGGAGACTGACATCATCTACCTGGACTTGTGCAAACCTTTCATAGTATCCCACACTTGTCACTTAGATGGAGAGACATGGATTTGACAGGTGAACCACTCAGCAGATAAGGAAATGGATGAACTCAAAGAGTTGTGGTCAATGTTTGATGGCTGTGTGGAGACCAGTGATGAGTGGTGACCCTCTGGGACCATATTATTTAACATCCTCTTGTTACCATGGGAATGTGAAAAGTGGAGTTGAGTGCACCCTCAGCAAGTGTGGGGATGGCAGTTCAGTGGTGTGGCTGATACTCTTGAGAAAAGGGATTCCATCCAGAGAGACCTTGAGAGCTGGTCCTGTGCAGTCCTCATGTACTTCAACAAGGCCAAGTGTTAGGTCTTGTGCCTGGGTTGGGATAATCCCAAACATGGACACAGGCTGGGTGATGAGTGGATTGAAAGCAGCCCTGTGGAGAAGGACTTGGGGGTGTTGGTGGATGAAAAACTGGACATGGTCCAACTGTGTCCTGGGCTGCATCAAAAGAAGGAGGACTAGCAGGTTGAGGGAGGTGATTCTACACCTCTACTGCACTTTTGTGAGACTCCCAGCCAGAGTAGTGCATCCAAATGGCAGCTTCCCAGCATAACTAAGATGGGGATCTGTTGGAGGAAGTCTAGAGGAGGGCCACTAAGCTGATCACAAATGGAATGGAGCACCTCTCCCATGGAGACAGGCTGAGAGAGCTGGGACTGTTCAGCCTGGAGAAAAGAAGGCTCCAGGGAGACCTTGTAGTATGTTCCAATATCTAAAGGGGGCCTACAGGAAGGGCACAGGGACTCTTTATCAGAGAGGGTAGTGAAAGGACAGCAGGTGATAATTTTAAACTGGAATGGGGTAGATTTAGATTAGATATATGGAAGAAACTCTAAGGAGTCTGCAAACAGTGTCCGATGCTGAAAACCAGTAGAGAAAA
Source organism: Notiomystis cincta (assembly GCA_013398075.1). NCBI lineage: Eukaryota > Metazoa > Chordata > Aves > Passeriformes > Notiomystidae > Notiomystis > Notiomystis cincta. Next base: position 294,397 of record VZRX01002132.1, read on the forward strand.
AATTCCCAAACTTTTACTTTATCCTTCAGACCACAAAGTGCTAGGTCTGGTGAAGGGGAAAGAAGAGGAATTCACAGCCCTGAAATGGGAGGAGGGAGGACAGGACAATGGTTTTTCAGTGGCAGCCTGAACCCACACCAACTCGGAGCAAACATGAAACACTGGAGAGACCATGAGAGTGCATTTAGCCTGCCACACAGGAACCTAACCACCCAACATTTCTAAAAGCCATTTCAAAATTTATATTTCTATAAGGAAATAGAAACTGGATAGAGGAAAACAAAACAAAAGTGGAAGTGGCTTTCTGGAATAGAAAAAAAAGATCTTTCATGTTAATACTAGTGCAGCCTGTGTAACATTGAAATACTCATTGCAGTCAGGTCGAAATTGATACAGAAATTTAGGATTTTATGTCCTAGCTACCATGATAGATCCTATTTTCTTTTCTTTTTTTTTNAAGTGGCTTTCTGGAATAGAAAAAAAAGATCTTTCATGTTAATACTAGTGCAGCCTGTGTAACATTGAAATACTCATTGCAGTCAGGTCGAAATTGATACAGAAATTTAGGATTTTATGTCCTAGCTAAAAAATGTTTAGGTACTGAGCACTCCTCTGTTCAGCAGACTCTGCTTTCGCTGTTGGAGTCAAACTGGGCAGCTGCCTACAGGAGAGGAAGAGGTAGTGGATAAGTGGTCCAGCCTATCTTTAAAGACCCCCAGCTTTTGGGTGGCTCTGTTGGGGAAGGTCCACTCCTCCCTGAAGATATCTGGTAAATATGGGCTGCTCCCCCAAAATTATTTTGACACACACACCGATTGAAAATACACTTGCAAATCGCTCTAAGAATGAGCCAAAATGTGCTTTAAAAGCAAATTAATTAGTCATCAAGCAAACAGCTCATCTCTCATGAACACTACCTTGGAACAGATATTGGTGTCCATGCCAAGTGCTGCTTTCTAGCTACTGCCACCCTGGCATCCCCATGTGCCTCTTTACCAGACTGAGGAGAAGCTTTGCCAAACCACGTGCCAGGGAGAGGACAGGGCTATGGCAGCATGTGTGGTCCTGGGACAGAAGACCATATGTGCAGGAGATCAGGGCACTGGGTGTCCTCCAGAAGGGCTGTCCCATCATACACGAGTAGGTGTGCATAGGCAGCTTCATCTTCCCTGCTGGGGAGGCAGGGAGAAAGAGGCAGGGAGTGGCCCTGTGGGCTGCACGATCTGGAGTCTGAACTACGAATGTGGCACAGAGATGGCATCATCCTAGCTTGGGGACACAGCCTACATGTGACAGGAGAGGACAGATGGGACAGGAGGACCAGAGAAGGTTTTGGAATAGGACTGCTAGTATCCAAATCTGAATACACCACACATAACTTAGTCTGACAATGGGAAAAATTATAAAGGAGTTTACTGTGGTATTTAAAATCACTAAAATCGCAGGGAGTAGAGTAATGATGTGAAAAGAATGGGAGGATTAAAATAAAGTGACCAGCAGATTACTGAAATAACCAGAAGGAAATATTTATCTGCAATATATATGACCAGCTTTAAGGAACTATAAGCCAAAGAATTAAATATTCCTGGTAGATTTTTAGAAGCAGATGCTAATTCAATGATTAAGACTACTATGCAAGGTCTATACTTAAATTTAAATTAGTATTGTTTCAATCATACAGGTATTGTTAAAACAAGTTGAGAATGTCTGACATTATTTAAAGTTAAGCATGCAAAGATATTGATGATAATATTTTAATTTATCAGCACAATATGATTTTTAGATGTTTGGAAAGAAATTCCCCCACAACATACTACACAACAAAGTATATTAATGTCTCCATTGGAAAGCACATGCTGTATCTTACTGTAAGATGCTGACTTAGTTCCTTCCTTGAGAGACTATTGAACTGGCTCCACTATAGCAACTCCCTGTGCATTTACTACAGCCTGGTTAATGTTCTATTCAAGGGCTAAAGATACTATAGTGCATGGGTTTAGTCATATCTTTTGGAGATACTCTTGAATTTTCTCCTCATTTTTAGAACTGGGATTTTGCTTTGGCCACATCTCAGCTCGGGGGAATGACTTGCCTACAAGTTGCTTGTGCTTCGCCTCCTGCCCAAGCTGTTCCAACAACTGCTGATATTTCTGCCATTGCCAGCACTGCAGTCACAGTAGCACCAGCAATGCTCCATACATCTGCTAGCAATTTAATCACCATCATGCTCAGAAAGAAACAAAGCAAGAGTGCTTCGAGCTCCAGTTCAAGGGCTTTCCTCAGCTGGGATTTAGTGCAGTGGTAGCAGCCAGCAACCTGTCTACACTAGAAGTCATGCTGCAACACCTCAAAGGAGGCTATAGAAATTGTAGGAAAATAATAATTTCAGATATGGAACATGAACGTTTTGCCTTTCTTCTAAGAGCTTCTGATATTCATGTGCAGTTATCAAGAAAAGAAAAATGACAAAAATAGGAAGGAAGAATTTCTTTTTTAGTCAAGATTATTCCTTTTACTAAATCTTTTAGAGTGGGATTTATTTTAAAACTAACAAATGAGGAAAGGCACAATCATGGCTCTTGGCTCTTCTTCCCCAGTAAATTGTTCAAGCTTCCACTCCAGATTTTTCAAATATCTAGGTTTTAACTGGTTGTGTTTCCAAAATATGAGTATAATATTCTATGCTTAGGAGTTTGCAATGTGCAATCAAACTTTACCTGTTTTCAGTTTACAATGTACTCATCAATATTTGTCTGTTTGACCAGAGCCTAATTTGCAAACATGGCCATGATTAACTTCACACTGCTGAGCAGTTCTAGAAACATTTTTGTTATATACAAATATAACAAAACAATTGTTCATAGTTTCAGGGCACTGTCACTATGTCCCTAAAGAATTTAGTATAACACTTGTGCATTTCAAACTGGATTACTCAATATCCTTAAAATTAAGCAAATGCTTTAGTGTTGTTATTCACTAAATATAAATAGCCTGAACAAAAAATCATCTTATTTTGAAATGCACATGGTGTAGCATAGACTACCTGGTAATGAGATCATCTCTATTCCCTGACAGGGGGATTTCTGCAACTGCTCAACACCTGAATCCTAAATTGCCTAATGTGACCACAAAGGAAATTATATATTCAGAAACATATCCAACAAGAATTTAAGCATCCAAACCTAAAATACACTTTCACAAGTACTCATGCTGGAAACTTCTCACATTCCAAACATGAGAGCGTATGGAAAAGGCTCACAAATAAAGCTGAATATAAATTCACTCTCAAAAACAATCATTGGCTTTTCTCTCCAATGATCATTCAGCTCTAAGAAAACAGTGGCTCAGGAAAAATTTTAAAAATCCACCAGAGATATTTACTTAATTTCCCTCAGGCTTCTCTCCCACTCCATGCACAAATCAAAATGTAATTATTTTTGTCTCAACCAGATTTTGTTCTCTCATTATGAACCATGACAATGATAATGCCATAAGAGGGACAAAAACCACTGCAACTGTTACAACTGATAGAAACCTATGGGGGTTTTTTATCAAAAAGATTTGCTGGAGTTGCTAAAAGGAAGCAGCTACAACAATTAGAGAATTTCCACTCTAGCCCTGATCTGAACACAAATCCTGAAACAAAGGTGGGCTGTACCTGACTGGCACACCCTCCTCAACCTGCAACACAAGAAGGCAGTAATTTCTGCAGGAGTAAATGCTCATTTATTCCCAGTGCTTACTCGTGCCAGGCAAGGAATGGGGGAAGGGAGCAAAAATTTACTGAACAATATGATTTATCACTTCGCCACCTTTGAATTTTTTGCATTTGACATCACTTGCTACTGTCTAAAAGATAGTTGTTTTAAGCAGAAGCAAGACCTGGGTGTTGTGTTTAGCAGATGAAACGCTACCATTGTTTGAAGGTGGCTGGATATAGGGAGTGTTGTCATGAATCCCAATCCGTTTCCATGTGGCAACAGATTTTTTCTTGTTGCTAAGGCACAGCAAGCAGAGTTGGTTGGGAAGCTAGCTGACTTTCAGTGGATATCATTCATATGAAACCATAGAATATGCCTGACTTTCTGCCAAATAATATTCGTAACAAACAACCTTCCCCCACTGCTCCTCTTGAAACCCCCTGTCAGAATTCACAGTAATGAAGAACAACCAATGTGACAGTTCTCTGCATTACTTAAGACTAAATATAAAACCCTTTATAAAGGATCTTTTTCACAAAGGAAAGATCTTCTCCTGATCATCTTAAACTTCACATTCTTAGGTGTAGCACAAAAAGGTCAAAAAGCTGTAAAAAGGAAAATCTGTATTCAGCGGAGCTTGCAATTTAGGGTTCCCAGATGAGCATGAAGAGCTCTCTGGAGAAACCCAAATGGGTCATTAATGAAAGAAAACCAAGGAGGTATTGTCATCTGTTTTCTGTATAAAAAGAACTTATTTTGTAAGTTATTTCATGAGGGGAAAACCCACAACTCATGGTTCATTCTCACTTCCCCCAAAACAGAAAGGGATGTGAGAAGAAAATGGATGCTCTTTAAAAAGACAAGCAGTGCTCTTTATGCTTAAAGACTTATTTCTGAGTCAATGACAGTTAGGAAAGCTATGCATTTAGAAGCATTTCACTATTTTCCAGTAGCTAGCAAACTAAATATGGTTGAATGGGTTTGTGCTTCAAACAAAACTTATTTTTACTTATTCTGCCATCCACTTTTAAAGTCACCAGAGCCTAGCAAGGAGTGCAATTTAGTGTCCAAGAGCAAACTTATCTGCAATGCCCTTTTCTTTGCCTGAAAGAAGTTAAGAATAGAAAAAAATATCATAGAAGACAATATGGCAGGGCTGGCTGGTTTCTCTCCTCCCTCTTTCCTCAGTCCTACCATGCCAAAAAGCCCAGGATAAACCCAGCTGCAGGAAGGCACCAACACAGGCTCCTCCATCTGTATCCTGTGCCTCAAATAAAGCTGCAGCATCCTGACACCCACCCAGATTGAGAGCAAGGGAGGGTGCTAAGATGGCAGAAGGGGATGCCTTGGTTAGGAACTTCATGCTACTAAAGAAAGGAGACAGCCAACCTCCTGCTAATGATGAGTGCCATAATCAGATTAAAGTACCCTCAAATGAGGCTGCTGACAAGCAGGTTGTGTCTTCTCTACACCTCCTGCTTCAGCTGCCCATTCCCACTGCTGTCCTGTGTGCTTCCACGTGTGTCTGTGAAGCTGTGTCCTGAACCAAGCTGAAGCACCGATGGCTTTGAATTGGCTCAAAAACAGAGGCTGATTTCAACAGCGATGGTTTCCCTCTCTGGGGTCACTGGGCAGCCACACAAACACCATCCCCAGCAAGGAGAGCAGCGGGGGCACAGGAGAAGGCTGTGGGACGTGGAGGGAGGCAGGAAGGGACAGCTGTGCTCAGAGGAAGCGCTTGTTTATGCTAAATTAAAACTATCCAAGGAATGAGGGCATAAACCACACCTAATAAATCCTTCTTATGTTGACAGAGCAGTGTCTCTGCTCCGTCAACATAAAAAGGAAGTTAACTATGCTCTCAAAAAATGACAATACAGAATTCAGGGGTGTCAGCAATGGAGAGCTTCACTTCCAACTCCATGTTCACATAAATGCATCAGCTGAAGCAGAACACAATTCCCATCTCATCTACAGCTGCAGACTGTATGGGCATGGTTTATAATACAGAAACAGAGTTTAAACAAGATTTCTCTTTCTTATAAAGAGATAATGGACATTTTCAAGTCATATGCTAGTACAATGTGTGCAATGAGATTTCATTAAATATGAAAAAAAGAATCAGAATTTTACTGCTTTTTATCATGCTTTATATAGCATTAAAATGTGCAGAGTACACTTAATGCTCTATTCATGTTCCTTCGTTAACTAAACTTTATTGCAGCATTTGTGCTCCAGTTTGCCAGTTGGGCCATACATTTCCTAATCTTACAAAATTCCCAGTGCATTTCACTCTTCCTGGCTGTCAGCAACTTTTCACAGGAAAGCAGTATCCTCCCTTTTTTTCTAGTACAAAATAGGCACTGTACAGACTGTTACCATAAACATTTAGCAATATTGCTATACTTATAATGTTTTTTATCTTAGCACCTGATAAATACAGTAGAGGGTCTTTGTCATCTACCATTGTGTCCCTGGCCACCAGCCTCTGGTTTGGTTTTGAGCTGGAGGGCAGGACATAAGAGCAGATGGGTAGGAGGGGTTTAGTTATTGTTAAAATTTTATGTAACAGCTAATATTTCTAATAATGCAAGTTATAATTTGATAGTGTGTTATTTGGAGCTTTCAAAAGAATGTGCTCTGGATATTTCACACTACAATTAAAACAATGTTCCCAGTGACAGGTTACTATTTATTTTCAGATGAATTTAAATGAAGACACCAACAAAACAGTTAAAAGAGAGATCAGGAGTAGGAAAACGCAGATTGTCTGCATACTTAAAAGCTTTTCAAAGTACCTCTGTTGACATGTTCCTTGTCTTGCCAGCAAAATACCTTCTCATGACACATTTCCAAATGAAAAAAAATAAAAGAAAGCAGCATGGCACATCTATAGCAAAGGCATTCTGAAAGCCAGGCAGCCTGACTTACAGGCATGCATTAGTAAAAAGGAATTTATGAGGAAATTGTGTGTCAAACACAAGAAAAAATGCTCAGGTTATAAAATCTTCTTCCTGGAGTTTTTGTAACTTCACCAGGCAGTGTCCTGCACAATTTCTCCGGCTTTGAATTTTGTCCTGCACAGAGCAGGGGTTGGATCAAACAATCTCCTGGAGTTCCCTTAGCACCCAAATAATTCTGTAGTTGTCTCCTGCTCCATCCCTCCAAGACAATTTCATTCTGCTAGTCCAACCAGCTGCACCAGGCATGGAACAAAAAGTCTGTGGAGCCTCAGGGCAGCCATAAGTACATTTCTAGATGCATTCTGTGTTTTTAAAAAGGCTCTTAAATCATGTATTTTCATATTAGCCTTCCACCAAAACACTTCTCTGTCACATTACCCAGCGTGCCAGGTCTCAGTTACGTACATCAGCTGCCAACATTACTGGTAATACTGGTGCCAGAACCTGACCTTCAGCAAGCCACATTTTTCAGAGATTAAATATAAGAAAAATTTTAAAGCAGACCATCAATTAATTGATTCATCTCACCTGTCACTACCAACCACCCACCACATAGGTGTAAGTTCAAATGTTCCTTCCCTGGTGTCAGGAAAAATCAGCATGGTTGGGTACTTGATTTTTGCCTGCACAGGCTCAGGAGCCTTCTTAAGAACTGTCCCCATAACCCAGCTGCTCACCTCTGCCACAAGAATTCTAGCAAACAGCAGAAGGGCAAAAATATCCAATATTGCTGCAGCTATTTCAGTGAATGCAGATGCAGGAACAAAACCACAAATATTAGCAAATATTCAGCAAATCAGCTGGGAACGATGACGACAAATAGCTAAAAATGTCAATATAGAGTGCATGTGTTATTGAATAAGAAAATCCATCAAAATCTTAATTCATTTGGAAGCAATTTGTAATTAAAGAAGCTGTTTTATAGTTTTCAATAACTACAGTATATTTAACGTTTCAAATATAAAAAGACAAAGTTAAAATTCAGTGCTCTGATTATGATTTATGAAAATACCTCCCAGTAAATTGCATTAGTTTACTATTTGAAAAATGCCTGTCTTCTGAAAACTTTTTTTATTTTCTTTTAATAGGCTGCACACAGATTGCCCATGAATGGGCTTACAAGTGCACAAAGGTATGTTTTTAATGTCCCTATTATTTAATGCCTCTGCTCCCAGAGAGCCCTGCTTTTACCACTGCCTGCACAGAAGGTAGGTCATCCAGTAATTTCCCAAACCTTTTTCCCACTAGGAGAGCACAGTTACTCCTTTCTGGTACAAGACATTCAAATTATTTCCTCTCTGTTTCTGAGAAACTGATTTTCTGATTTCACAGAGACCAAGTGGCCCACTGGGAAAAGCACCAGACTGCTCAGTGTACCTCACTTTTATCCCTGCACACAGTGTGGTCACAACCTTCAGCGAGTCATTTCCCTTCCCATGCAATGGGAATGGCCATGAGCACTCTCTGAAAGCCCTCTGAGACCCACTGGTAAAAATCTGCTGTCACCTAAGGGATAGAAGCACACAAATTCTCTTCCACGTACCCAGGGCAGCCCCACTCCAAGTTCAAATACCTGTAGGGCATTTAAAACCTAGAGTAAAACTGCCAACTTCTGCTTTCCTTGCTTCTGAGGTTTTCTGAGAGAGGAGCAGCCTCGAGGGTGGGTGAGCAAGCCTTCCCCAAGCAGGCTGCATTAAGAGTGTGAGAATCTGCAGTGCTGTGGTTTGCATTGGCAGCGCTGCCTTTCGTGACCCCTTGGGAACAATAATCATTTCACTGACAGTAGCTCTTGGCACCAGCCAGTGCCAACCTGCTACAAAACAGAGAGTGGGAGTTCCTAACCACTTCCAGAAGAACAGCTGTAATTTACTTTTTTTTGTAGGAAAGACTGTAAAAGCTTAACTGCTTTAGTTTCATGAAGCAGTCAAGGCCTCACTGTGCAGAGAGCTAAAAAGCACTCAATACACAAAGAAAGAATAAAGCTTTCCCTTAGATCACACAAGCAATTTTTTGGCAAAATAGATCAGGAACTCCTCACCTCCGCTTGGCAAAGCCTCAGAAATACTTGGAACTCTGCTACCAGCACCTTCAAACCATCTGCAGGGTGAGATTGTGCTAACTCTGATAACCCTGCAAATCTTTAGTCTGGCCATTAAAGCAGGAACAAATGAAAACTCAAGTGCAATCCGCTCCAAAGGGAGATTTGTCACCTCTGAAATGGGGAGGGACCTGAGAAATAAGGCAGTTCAAAAGTCTCTGCCAGTGCAGCAGAAACCACTGCACGCCTATCATTCAATCCCAGCTGCTTAGCACATAGAGCAATATAGGAAGCAGTGTGCAATAACCATGAGATATGGAATAATATGCAATAACCATGAGATTTGGAATAGAATAATAGAGAATTAGAACATGAAGAGCCTAGAATATACGAGCAACCACTAAAATCTGCTTAGGTAAATTTAGCTTTCACCAGACTGAGAAGTTACAGAATCAGAAAATATTTATGCAAGACACAGATGAGTTTTGTATATTTCTTTTTGCCTCAGTAAAAAAGGGCTCAAGTGCCAAGTAGCTAAGAGATAGAAATTTTACTTAGTATGATAAAATCAAAACCAAATAATACAAATACATCTCTTATGCAAATTAAGCTCATAAGAAAGTAAAAGACGTGCTGGGCACCTCCACAAGGTCACAGATTCAGGCATCTTTAGACCTCCTTCATGACCTATGTTCAAGAAAGGAACACAGCCTTTCAAGTGAGGCAAGATGTCCACTATAATGAGGCAGGTTTCCTTAATTAAATTCTTTATCCTTAAATTTAATTACCCGCCTTTCTTCTGATTTATATCTTTATTTTCATTCTTTATTCATATAAACAATTGTTTGCACACATTTGATATTACTAGCACGTGGATATGTCACATCAGGTTTATGCTGTATTATTTTGAATGTTCATTCTGCAGATTTACTCACTCTAAATTTAATTAAGTCTACAAGTTCTTCTTCCTACTGCTGTAGGAAGTTTGATCCCCATGTGGAAGCTGGATTTTCTTTCTCTCTTGAGATTTTCCAGCTGGTAGCAGGGAATTTTCTCTTTTTGACCTCCGGTTTTGAAAGTTACGGCCTTGGTCCAACAATAGGCTTTTGAAAATATCAAGAATAGAAACTGTCCTATTAGGGTTCTCTACATTTATAATTTATTTTCAAGACAGCATGGGCCTTCAGAAGTAATCCCTGCACCTCTCCTCAGGCTTAGGCTATGTTATGTTCAGATGTACAGCCAAAACCAGTTTAAGCAAAAGGCCACAAAATTTTACAAGATACTATTGCAAGATTAACACCCTCTGAGATGATAACCCCACTCAAATTCATAGAAAAAGAATGTATTAAACTGTGTTGCACTAAACCTTTTGTGGAGAAAATACCTATGAAAAAAAAAGCATTTTAGGCAGCCTAACTAAACAAACAAACAAACAAATTTTGCTTCAGTTTGTCCCACATTAGTCACTTGTCCCTCATGACATCAATAATTTCCCTCCAGCAAAAGTAGACCTGGCATTTAAAGCAGAAAGTTCCTATCCCTTTGTTCCATTTTTTTATGCATTACAAAGCCTTTAAATGACTTAAAAGGCACATTTTTCCCTATAAAAGATACTACTCCATAAACAGGAAAAAAACCCTCACAATCTAAGTCAAAAGATTAGGAGATTTTTCTACTTTTTTCATCTGATTAAATATCTGAATTAATTAACCTTTAATTAAATTTGCAACTATTATCTAGTTTTCCATCCCAACAGAAGTCCCACCATATGATATCTATATCCTAGTCAATCTTATACTCAAAGGCATATGCAAAAGAAAAAAACAGCTAGAGTCTAAATTAGCAGGAAAAACATGGGTGCAGTGGAAAAGAGTCCACAGTACTACAGCAGAGCAGGGATCTGAGGTGAATTGTATGTTATGAAACTGAACATACATGTCTGTGAAAGATGTGTCTCTTGACAAAGAGATTGAACTCTCTAAGATTTCAACAAGATCTCTGTGTATCAGGTGCTATAAGGAAAATTACTCTTCCAGAGGAACAGTTGTTTTAAACCAGAAGTCTTTTGGTTTGAAAGTTGTGGATGACTTTTTCCAGGCTGTTTCAAAATACACACGAGGCAGTACCCACAGCCTGCACCTGCAGAATCTGAGATAACCACCCAGGAGAGCTCCTCATCCCTCACTGAAGACAGCAGCAGTAGCACTGTGACTATTTTTAAAGAAATGCTCATTAGAACACGTGAGAGGGAAGCAGAAGGACACAATGTGAACAGAAGCTTGCTTATCAGCTGTGTGAACAGGGCACACAAAAGGAAAGCAGAATAGCCCCTGCATTACTCACAGCCCAAGTGGAGCTGAGTGTATCCTGAACAGAGCAGCCTCAAGAGCCAGCAGAAGGCTCTGCTGAATGCACAGTACAATCAGAGGAAAGGACTCACACATCACTGCCTTTCGACAGGGTCACGTTTCCACCACCTGAGGACAGCCAGGCCTGGCAGCCAGCACGAGGAACAGAACACTTGCAGGACTTTCTGATTATCAGACTTTTCGTGTGCTACTGGAAGCTGCACCTTTCTTGCCCTACCACACACACCAGTGCCCAGGGCTCTTACGGGTCCTCCTTCCACGTATCCTTGGAAAGCAGCAACACAGAACTGAGCCACCTTCTCGTGCTCTGTTAAATCTTTTTCCCAAGATCCTTGAGGGAGTGCTTTGTCCCATGATTATAAAAGAACTGACCACATTTTCTCAGGCCTAGGGGCAAAAAGAATTAACTCTCTTATTCTTCAATATTCTGTATCATAGCCAATGCTTGCAAAATTGATCCCTTCAATAGACTGCTACCCTCCTTCCACTTACCCACTGTATCCTAGTTACCAGCCTACTCAGTTTTAAAAGTCACTAATAAATATCATTTTAAGTCAGCAAATGTTTTCTGACCTACGCAAAGCAGGAGGTGGGAGAGGTGGGGAACTGCTGCCTTGAAAATATGGTTCAAGCAATATGCACATGGAAAATGCTAATTTGGTGGAGAATTTAGATTGAAATCAGGGAAGAAAAATTATCCAAAAGATTAATATATGGCATTATTCCCCCCACAGTAACTGATCTGTCAGAGATGAGCAGAGATGTTCTATCTGTGTTTCCATAAACACTAACTAAAAGCAAGATGTCAGTGACATCCTAACAGACTGCTGGGTCACTCAGTTCACTCTCCTCAATTCACCAAAGCAGCCTAGGCAAAGTAGATAGTTTCTGCTCAGATTCTTCCAACCTCTTCACGGTGACAATCTCAAAATCCCTTCCAGGTTGATCCCTCATTCTGCAGCAAGGACACGTGACACATGGGTTAAAACTCTGGGTCTAGAGCACACTGATGGCAAATCCCCACCCATTGTAAGAGACCTTCATCTTGAAATACTCCAAAAAAACAGCTGATGCTCACTCCCATCACACTGTTTTTTTTAGAGGTGACTTCAAACCGTCCTTATCTCAATGGAACAACCACCACGAACTACAAGGGTTTATCCAAACCAGCCTAAGCTTATGGTTAACTACCTATTTGGTTACTTCCCAAGCACCAGAAATAACTGTACCAAAATTAAAAGGAGCTTACAAAACGTTTTGGCACAGAGATAAACACACACAGAGACTTCTTCAAAATGCAAAGCTTTCAAAAAATGATTAACAGAAAATTTTCACCTCTATCTAATCTATTTTCTGCTTTTTCTTTATGCATTGCCATAATGTCTGTTGGACACACCAGCAGAAGTTAACCAAAGAGGGCCTCTAGGACATAATTCCTGGTCAGTAAACCCTTGCCTGGAATCCACCTCCCTGCTCCCTCCATCAGGATATAATCAAAAGATCATATGGGTTCATGAACAACAAAGTGATGGGAATGGGAACACTCCAGGGTTTGGAAGATTACATGGGAGGTTTGTTTGCATGTTTTTAGCATGCCTCATGCTTATTGACGTTTTCAACCTCTTCACTTGTGCCAAGAGATAACAATGACTAACTTAGGAGGGAAAAAGTCATGGTATAAAGAAACAAGCATACACATACTGAAGCTGGAGTTGGCTCAGGCTGAAAAGAAGATGACTCACAGACCCTCAGCATTTAGCTTTGTTTCTAAAAGTCAGATAACACCAAGAACTGCTAAAGCAAGGGATAAAGATGCAGTCTGTTTTCTTGCTTAACTCGAATTAAAAAAATTAAAGTCACGTTTCCACTTTCAGAAGTTTCACAGAATTTACCATTAGCTTTTAAGTGACCAGGGACAGTTTCTAACAAGAAATTATTGTCTCTGGATATTTCTTTGGAATTATTTGTATTTACAGAATGGACAAAATGTAATGTTTCCTTATCCACTCTCACCATCTGGCCATAAATTTTCCTCTAACATATTTTTCTATTAATAAACAACTGAAGTAGGTACTTTTCTACAGCCAAAATAAACGGATTCTCAAAGAGCCTAAGTTTGCAGTGTTTTTAATGAGACCAGAACTCTGATTTAATAGCAATGTTGCTCTGTTAGCTACACTTTCTGTTTAAAGGCAAAAGACCACTCACTACAAGGACATTTTGTGTCTCTGTTTTTAATGGAGTGCTTTACAAGAATAGAGAACAAATGCCTGTAATGTGACATTCTTCAAAAGTCTTTGTTGGTTTACCAGTTAAATAGGTTTGCTCCTAATAGCAATTTTGTCATAAACTTGTCTAAGCAGAAAAATAAAAATAAATTATTTTTAAAAGGACAAAACAGGCACTTCCCCCCCTGCTCTTTCTTCTTTGATGTATGGAGCAGTAGCTATTTCTTAACAAGTTATTCTCCACTCCATCACTAGAGCTTTTAAAGAAAATACTGATAGGAGCAGAGTCAAGAGATACTCTTGCAGAGCTCAGCTCAGAGATTATTTGACAAAGTTGTTGGTTACTAGTCTGTGGAGAGCCTTCCAAACACTTGTCCACCCACCAAAGAGGAGCTTCACTGGTCATGAATATTCTTACATTCCTTAGAAGAACAGCAAAGCCTTTGACAGAGTGTGCTGCAAAAAAGTCAAGACTGACGTGCTGTCAGCTGCTTTTCTTGTATGCTCAGAGACCACCTACACAGCAAAACTCTACAGCTGTACCTCCAACTCCAGCAAGGACAGGATGGACTCACCCTCACACTGAAAACTCCTCCAGGGAAGCCAAAGCAGTCCTACTTGTGTAGACAAAACATCGTAGTTGATTAAAACAGAGAAGTAATGAAGGACAAGAACAGGGTTAAACGGACTGTTTTCACTGTGAAAAGGAAAATACCAAGATGACCCAACATTGTATCCCAGGCTGGATGCTGTTTCATGACACATATTTATGATGTCAGTATCATGATAAGCAAATTTTGCTGGTATGATTTTGGTTAGTCACAATCAGAAGCCTCTAAACAACTTCAAATGGACCTAGTCAAGGGAAGCAAGTAAACGGTGCTAAATTATGTTTATCCACATCAAACTCAAGCAAAAATATGCTGACAATTTATGTGGCTTTAAATTAACTATATCAGCTGAAAGAAAGCAACCTGAATGGCTGTGAAGACATTTTGTGTGAAGAACTAATCAGTGGCCCCAGGAGCTCTGAAGAGATAGCAGATTGTTAGGATGAAAATCCTACATGATGGAGAGAGGGAGGAAATTGCATGATTTATATAAAACAGCAGCACAGCCTCATCTAGAATATTACATTCAGCACAAGCCATCACTAGTTCAAAGGGACACTGCAGAACCAGACAGAGTTCAAAATAAGGTAACAAAAATGATTACAGCACAGAAGGAGTCAGCTAGAGAGACTGGAATTGCTTGCTTGAAAAACAACTGTAAAAAAGAATAAAAAATTAAATGTACGGAACTTGGATGTTCCCTAACTCAGAGGAACAGAGGAAAGGTCACTGAAATTAAGGGTAGCAAAACTGATCAAAACTAAATTATTTCATCAACAAGAATAAAACAAAACATAGTTTTCCTTTCCTTGTAGAGTCATTGTTACCAAATCCCACAGAGAAGCTTTGTAAATTTGTATCCCAAGATGAGTCTGAAGGCAAAACACTATCCAGAATCATTAAAAGACTGGATTTGTAGATGCACAACATAAAAAAAGCTGTAACTAAAATGGTCAATGTTAACAAGCCCCCAGCATCAGAGTCCAAACTACCTGACTATTTGAAACTAGGAGACAAAAAAAACAAAAAACCAAAACCAGTGTGGGAGGCAGGTGATACATTATTTGCCCATGCATTTTCTTCAAATCACAAGAAACATTATATTAATGACTACAATTGTTACCTGTTAGATTGACCTTAAAACTTACGGACACAGAACCAGAAGAACCATCATCTTGACCCACTACAATATGTTTTTATCTGCTCTAGGATCCTCTGAAATAATTACTTTGGATTCTTTTACTAAAACCTCTATCAGTATGATGTAAATATTTTTTGCAAATGAGTGTGGGAGGCAGGTGATACATTATTTGCCCATGCATTTTCTTCAAATCACAAGAAACATTATATTAATGACTACAATTGTTACCTGTTAGATTGACCTTAAAACTTACGGACACAGAACCAGAAGAACCATCATCTTGACCCACTACAATATGTTTTTATCTGCTCTAGGATCCTCTGAAATAATTACTTTGGATTCTTTTACTAAAACCTCTATCAGTATGATGTAAATATTTTTTGCAAATGATCAGTTTATAGATGGAACTCTTTAAGCAGGCCTTCAGGTAAATTCTCAGTTTATGCATGGACTATATGAACTGAGGACAGATATCTGAATGGAAAAAAAAACCAAGAGACATCACTCCTACTATTCAGCTTGGAGACTCACCAATATTAATGCATGTCCTGGCAACCTAAGAGACCTATTGATTTGCAACCATTCATTCAAGTGCAGTGAAAGCCATAATTAGATAAATAGCTTTGGTAAAACTAATCTGAAACTCATTTGTTTTCTTTAATGAGATAAAACAAGAAATTAAATATCTACTCAACGTTCCTCTTTGCATCCTTCAACACAATAGTAAAAATATAAATAAAGAGGTATTAATTTGACTACCATTATTATTTTTTGCATTTTATGTATTTTGTTGCAGCAATTGCTGTCAAAGGCAATTACCAAGATGCTACTTATGAATTATTTGCTCTAACAGGCTGAGCATTTTTATCAATCTCTCTTTTATACATGAGGATTAATGCAAACAGGTCTTTTAATTGTTTGCAGACATTCTGCGAGCTGACAGAGTATAACTTAACATGGTATGCACGGTATAAGTTTTTCAAGTATCAAAATTCCAACTTTAACATGATTATGCCATTCTTTGTGAAAGGAAATTAAACTCTGTTTAAGTTTTCAGAAGTGTTTATAACAGTTAAATCTATCTGGATTATTAATTTTTGTTTCTTAAATTATTTTTTTCCAACCAAAATGCAAGGAAGGCTACTTCAAAGTATTCCCAGGCACAAATCAGTCCTAGCACTGACAGAGGTTACAGTTTATCCTGCTCAAGTCAAAACACACTGAAGCTTGGGATAGGTTGTGTCCTCCCCTTTCTTCTTTGGCAGCTGAGTACTGGATTCTGCTTCTGCTCCTTTAGGACTTGGATGCCCCATGGCCTTCCTTAACAAACACCACAAAACTCAGTTTGTCCTGCAACACAGATTCAGCACCATGATCACAGCCCACACCCCCAGATTTATTTTTTACTGCCAAGAGGCTTCAGGCACTGCAGAAATGACAAACCACAACAAAGCACTGGATTGTACATGAGCTGAGATCCAGAGCAGATCTAAGGGATACTTTTATCCCATTCCTCCAGCCACCCAATAAAAAACAGCTTTGCAACTTTCAAAGCTAACCATGTGTGTGCACTGTTTTTCTCCCCTTCTTTCCATATTTTAAAAATCAATTTGTATCACTGAACTGCATTCACCTATGGGGTGAAGTGGAGCATCTGCTCAGCAGTGTGCAGTAGCAGTCTGTGACAGCACATGATTACCACATCCATCTGAAATTAAAAAGTGGTTTAGGACCACTGGGTCTAGCTCTCTTAGCGAGAACTTGGCCAGAAAACCCCAATTAAATGCTTATCATCTTAAAAAATATATAAACAAACCCCAAACACCTGCTCTGTCTCCCTCCCTCAAGCCACATCATAAATTCTCGATGTTCACAAGTGGTCTGGACCTCAATTTTCTGTTGGGGTCTTTCTGTGGGATTTGGAGGTTTGGGTCCTTTTTTTTTTAGTTTGCCTTTTTTAAACCCAAAATGCAGTCCTTCCTGCTCTTCAATACTGATCTACAAACTGCACACCATCTACTTCACCACGAAGGGCATGGTTTGACACACATTTCTTCCACCAGTGGAAGCATTTCAAGCAGCCACTGCCCTTTGCTTGGTGCCACTCGTGCCACAGCCAGAGTGCTGATACTGACACGTGCACAACCTGCAGAGAGGCTCAGAAGGGGCAGCTGCAGGAAAAGCTACCACAATAAAACACACACACACAGATAAAACTCACCCAGTAATTAAACAAAGACCGCTGGGGAGGCTCACAACTATTTCTTTCCTTATTGCTCTAGCTCATGTGTGTCTCAGTTACATTAAGGCTTGAGTATGAGGTTCAGGAAGCAGGGAAAGAAAGGCAGCCTCCTCACCAACAAGGAAAACAAAAAGTTGCATTCCTCACAATCGGTATTTTAAAAAAGGAAAAGTAGAAATCATCTCCATTTTGAGATTTAGTAGGTTAATTCAGTTCTAAAGCTGAAGGCAGAAAATTCTTAGTGATGCTATGAATACACATCTAATGGTATTTATAGAGATTGAAGGGCTTTTTTCTCCTTCAATCAGCAGAATATTTTCTTTTTGCACTATAAAAAAGTATATTGACTTTTAATCAGTTAGACTGCTGTGTGTCTCTGCAGGAAAATATCTTTCAAAAAAGGAATTAATCAGAGAAAATCGTATACCACAGGATTTAAATTATTAAATTAATAATTGACCCTAGCTTAATACAGTGCCTATAAGAAGATCATTTTACAAGGTCAGACTAACCCAAACCAAACAATAAGTTAACTGAGATAAAAGACATAGTGACAACTATGAACAGCTACTGCCATTTATACCTAGGATTTGCAAATATTCACATCCTGCTTCCATGTCTTTTAGCTTTAGAGCCCAAGTGACTTCTTTTTTATCCTTAAACTCATGTCAAAAACACAGGTGTAATGAAAAATGCTTAAATAAAAAGAAAAACCTAAAAGACTACAGAAGATCAGGGCACCCTCGCTCTGCCCAGAGGTAAAAGGTGTCCCATTTGATTTCCAGCCCTACAGCCCCATGCTGAGCCCAAACCAACCTTAGGGCTCTTCTTCTAAGCATTATCAGGAGCTGGCTTGCATCCCAAGGAGATGACTGAGTGACCAGACCTGCAGCATACGCGTGCCTGCTGATCAGGCAGGGAAAAGCAGCCAGACCCATCAGAGGTCTCAAGTGCTTTGCAGAGCCAGACCAAAAGCTTTCAGCCTGAGCCATCATTTCATACACTTGCTGCTACACCCAGCACCTGCCTGGGGTGAGCAGGAACCGTGGGTGGGAAGGAGCACTTCATCTGGAACTGAATAAGAAAATTATACAGTATAAAGTTATACAGAATAAGTTACATAGTATAAGTATAAAGAACAAGAACCTTCCTTTCCTACACGTGAACTATTACTTTAATTGTGATATAATTTGCATAAATCTGTTTTATTACAACGCTTTCTGTGAGTTGGGTTGAAAAGTTGGCTTATTCTGCTTTTCTTTTCCCTTTTTGAAAAGCTATCACTGTCTGTTTTCAGCATTTTTACCAGCATAAAAATGCACAGCTTGTTTTGCAATTTCCTCACGGCGCAAATGGAATTCAAACCACTGGGGACATACGAGTAACAACAGCTGAATACAAATCTTAACAGAGTTTGTCATAATTGTACAGTATGCTGTTGTTCATTCATCCTGGCAGCTGGAAAATCTAGTGTGAATTAACCAATAATACAGGTTTGCAACCAAGCAAATTAAAGTGTACGACTCCACTAAGTGAATTTTGTTTATTTTCCTGTAAGTATATAACTAAGGGGACAATCAGCTCACATTTAAATCAAGACTTTCAACAGGATGTAACACTAGCAGAAGTTTTGCAAATACACAAATTTTACTTCCAGTGGAGTTGATCTTATTTCCTTTATAGACTTCCTTGATAGGTTTCCAAGCCATACCCAGCAGTACCACATCTGATGATCTGCAAGCTGCATCCCTTAGAAAGGAGAGCAAAACCAAAAGTGAAACCAGTGAGATCCTTGTCCAACTTGACAAAAAACATGGAAGGCTGATCAAGACTTGCTTCTGCAGTCCTTAACTGAAAGCTTTATTTCCAGCACAAGGGAAAAGGCACTTAAAGACTGAGCACAGGCAAAATGAGCTCAAGGTATTTTCAGCTGGAGCTCAACTTGCAGCGTGGGAAAGGGGTTACAGTCAAGCCTGGTTTATGGTAGGCAGGTCAAAGAGAGGCTTATCAGGATGTGCTCTGGACCAAAGTAGGGAAAGAAAACAGAACCTCTCCCACAGTTTGAGGCAAGCTGCTGCATTTTTGATGTGTCAAGAAATCTGTGTCAATTTTATGCAGCTTCCATGAACACAAGCCACATGATGGCACCTACTCCTCGTGTGTTGGCAGTGGCACCAGCTAGTGCTGCATCTGGACTTTCCAGGGATGCTGGAAAGCAGCTGACATGTCAGTCCAGGAATTGCCAGCCTCACTCCCAGTGCCAGTGTAAGACCACAGGCAGTGGGTATCATCCTGTCAATCAGGCTAATCCCCAACCTCAGGCAGAAAAACAGCTTTGCCTTCTGCAAAACTTACTAGGTTACTTCCCAGGGCAGAAGTGTGGGTTTGCTTTCCATTTCATTCAACTGTACTTAATCAAATCCAGGCATAATTTCTTAGATGTCATAACACATGGGCTAATTAAGAAGAATTCTCAATTTAGTAATTCACTGAAGACTGACTATGAAACAAATTATTATGCAAATAAACACATGGGACACTGAAATTCCCCACCAGCTACCATGGCCGCTGTTGCTAAAGCTATTTTATCCATTGCTC
The DNA here is from genome assembly GCA_013398075.1 of Notiomystis cincta. NCBI lineage: Eukaryota > Metazoa > Chordata > Aves > Passeriformes > Notiomystidae > Notiomystis > Notiomystis cincta. The sequence continues at coordinate 314,291 of VZRX01002132.1, forward strand.
AGTATTTCATGTGTCACCAATCACAGACCTGACAAGTTTAAGGATACCATATGTGATATGTGAAAGACAATTATCCTAATCGAATACATTTAGCAGGAATACATAATAATCCTGATTACAATAGGAAAAATTCAAGTCTACTTACCACAACTATTTTTAGTCACATAATAGCTGCTAAAGTGATGGGGGTATTAAGTTACTGAGTAGAACCTCTGTGGCAGACTTGAAAGCAAAATGTCACCAATATCAATCAGTCAGCTTCCATAACATTTCTGACAATAAAACTTCCAACCCACTGAGTCAATCCAGCACTTTTGTGTGCTGATTTCAGCCAGTACAGCATCTACACAAAACATCACTGCATCTGTTTAATGCAGAAGAAATGTCAAAATTAAAATCTCTATAGTATATAAAACACCGATACCAGAGAAATTATTGTGATTTTTTTTTTTTTCTTCTCTTCTCATTAGCAACACTGGTAAAAAGAGCATAAATGTATTGTCAAAACCCATGTAAACAGAATGGTGTGCTGGAAGATTAGGAGCCTTCAAGAACTGTAATATTAGGAAAAGAGTGTAATTCAGCAGCATGAGACACAAGTTCACTCAGGCACCATGAAGATGGGAAGCTGCCAACAAGGATGTGAACTGCAATAAATGTCAGTCATTTGTGAGAGGATTATGTGGGCACCAGGCAGATCTACTGCTCAGCTCAATCGAAACCTAAATATCAACCACCACCATGATATAGCCATGGAAAGAAGGACTGTAAATTCTGACTGTTTCCAGCAGCCAATTTCTAATGTCCTGGCAACACCTCATCAACAACACCACAGTCTCCCCAGCTGCCAATTGAATTGATTAGAGAATAGCTACTTGAATGACATAAGCAACTGAAAGCCCCTAACAGGAGATGAAGAAAAGTTAGGCAGAATGTAGGTTGAGAGGATCTGATACTTCATTTAATTAAAACAGATTGCATATAGATTGATTTTTTCCCCCTGCCAAAGAGGAGTTGTCTCCAACAGCCTGACAGCTGCTAGTGCCAGAATATATGATAGATATCCCTAATACACTCCAACCCACCAGCTATTTTCAGCTCAGGAACCTTCTGTGCCTGATGAGGATTATGTATCCTCAATACATTTCTCTTCCATGAACTTCTCCAAACTCACCCTGAACCCTGTAGACTTTTAGCAGCTGTACCCCAGCTCCTGTAGTTTCTTTTCAGACTGTAACCCTACAGTCAGTTTACATCCTGACAAACATACAGCAAAATAGCTGCTCAAAACAAAGCTAAGGTGAAGGCAGTCTGAGAACACCTGCCTAGCCAAAGACCTCTAGGAACCTGAAAGAAGTAATTAGAAGGCCTCAGAAGAGAAAATAGTCATGGTATCTCTTCAGCTTTGATCAAGCCAAAAGGTACATGGTCCCACAAATCCCACAATGGAGGTTTCTACAGACCAGCAGGATCTTTCACAATATCAGAGTAATGGGGTTTGACACCGTGCCATCCAAAAGTTTTTCCAGATCCACTGCTGTGACAAAGAGCAACGTTGATGCTCATGTATAACACTATTTATCTGAGTGTAAATATGATCCTGGAAAGCAGAAGAGGTGATTAAAAAGGTGTGTGCATCTGTGTGTGCAAGACAATTCCTCCTCCTTCCAAGCACTTCTTTCCTCTCTCGGGAGCAGAATTAGCTCCTTACAGAATGAAACTGAGTGTGGTGAAAAGGAGATTTGCCATGATGGAGTGGCCTGCAGGACCTCACTGCTGGTGCTTCCAGAGGCACAGAACTGTATTTCATCACCAGTCACATGAGAAAAGGGAAGAGAAGAAGATATCTTTAAGAGGCAGCAGGAAGAGCAACAGCAAAGACAGTTCATGAGCAAAGCACTCATGCCTGCTACATGTACACTCAACACGTAATTCTAGGAGGCAAACTGGGAGAAGGGTCTTTCCAGAGGTTTTGAGAGAGGACATGGCAGAGGGGAACAGTTCCATGGGGCAAAATGACAGTACATGACACAACAACAGATCCCTCCTCTGCCTCTGCACAAGCTCTGACACACACTCAGCTACAACAGCAAAAGATTGAGTCATTTTCTGCTATTTTATCCAGCAGAGGATGATGAGTAAAACCTACACCTCGCAGCTCACTATGCAAATGCAGTCTAATCATCCATGCCATCTTGGATAGCTGGGCTGCATCTGCCCTAAGAATGAATTTAAGAAAAAACACCATCAAGGACAAGGTCAATGTCCAGCTCGAAGTTCAAGAGTTTTAAAAAAACATTGGGCTCCCCTGGACAAGGAACTGGAAGTCTGTTTTATCTAAATGACTGAAGCAGTGGAGTGTATTCATGTTTACTGTTCACAGCACAGAAACATCCAAGCAGGGTGGTTACTACACCTTTTTCTACAAGGTCTTTTCCACCTCTAAGTTCCTTACATTAGTGCTGCATGTATCCCAACACAGAAAGCGAAAAATACCTATTTGCTCTCCAGTTTTGGGGGTCACTGAACTGAGAGGGAAATCTAATTTTGTTACACTGTATTTTCAATTATCCTCATCTCTAGTCACAATTTTAAGATAGCCTAGTGTGAAGGGCCAAGGACCTTTTTTTTCAAGATCGAAAAAATTTATTTCACCCCATACTGATTTTCAAAATGTAATCAATTCTTTTAATGTCTTCTATCCTCTACCACACAATGCTTTCCTTTCCCCTGAAGCCCAGGAAGTATTTGAACAGCATGAAGTGAAGTACACCCTTAAAACAATTATAACACCCTTAACACTTCCATTATATTTTATTATCCATAGTCCCCAGGCATGCACACATGTAGATTATCTGTGCTTTATAGATGTGGAAGCAAACTGCACTGCAGGCAGTCCCTGAGCAAGTCAGCATCAGAAGCAGAACCCCTGTTCAGGGGTCATAATATTTTTCTAGGAAATTAAACAAGCCAGAATTTCAGCTGGTCAGCATTTACTTGAAAACAGCTCACCTAAGTGAGCAACACTTCTGATGAAACCAGCTGGACAAATAAGACTCTCAGCTTGGTGTTTGAACAAGAAAAAAGGCACAAAGAAAAAGTCACTGGAGAGAAAGAACAGACAAAGTTTTTTTCATAAGCAAACAAAACCCTCTGAAAATTAAGTTTGGATTAACTTGAAATATTTTGTTGAGGTAGGAAAAAAAAAGAATCTTTGTTTCACATGTTTGTGTTACTCAAATTTCCTCCAAACTTATTGTAAGACTTTTCAAAATTTAGAGTCATATTTAAAAGGGAAAGTATAAAAAATGCTTCATCTTATTGTTCTAACATACCTCCTTCCTCTCCCAAATACTGTCATTTTCAGAGTTTAAGTTATTCTTCATATTAAGTAGAAGCCTGTGAAAAGTGTCATGCCCCTAAAAGTCAATTTCTGTGGGGAAATGGCAAATGCACAGAGCAGAGAGGAATCAACACAAGGTACTACTAACAGGAACAAACTGCTCCCTGGATAATCACACAGGGGGAAACACTCTCTGCACTCCACGTGCCCACTTTGTCTCCGAAGTGAACAAGTGAATTAACAGCCCTGCTGGGCCTGCTGTATGACCTGCCTCGTGGAACATCCCACTAGGCACTCCTGCTGCTGAGGAATTCCACCTGCAGGATAGTCCCTGCAGACCCAGAGATGGCAGGGCACAGCATTCCCATTCTCACAGGGACCCGAGACTCTGGTCCAAAGGTCCTGCTGTAGCTGTACAGCATATCCACACAGCATCTCCCCCTGAGCCAAGGTCAGAGAATCACAGAATGGATTGGGCTGGAAAGGACCTTAAAGACAATCTAGTTCCAACCCCTTTCCATGGGCAGGGACACCTTCCACTAAATCAGGTTGCTCATCCAGCCTGGCCTTGAATGTTTCCAGGGATGGGGCATACACAGCTTTTCTGGACAATCTGTTGTGGTGCCCCACCATCCTCACAGTGAAGAATGTCTTCCTGACAGAAGAGCTGCTGGGTTGACTCCAGACTGCCTTACAGACTCACCATCCTCCCTCCAGTCTTCCTACCAAGACAGATGGTTCAAGAAAAACTTTACAAGATGACCCACAGGGTACCGGGAGGTGAAGCCTTAGGTGACACCAGCACTAAATCTGTCACACTGTGTTTGCTGGTCCATAACAGAACATCAGCAAAGGCAGGAGAGTCTCAGCTGGAACTGTGTGAAACAAGAGGAGACCAAGGGTTCATCAAGCACAACCGAGGAGCTGCATGACCCAGGATCTACCCAGGCTTCTCGCAGGGGTGTTAACTCACCCACAGCAAATATTTACAGAGTAACTCTTGTACCGCTCTCTTGTCAAATGCTTTCACTAGAGGTGAGGAATAATCATGAGAGTAAACCTGAGGCTGCTCTGCATGGTGTCTCCCTGAAGTGTCACGAATTTGTTTTGTTAAAGTAGTGTTTCAGACCTGCCTGCAAACTAATGCTGTTCACCAGCAGTAGTTCTGCACTGCTTCTCTCCTCGTCACTGCACACTTACTCCATTTCTTTGGTAGTATGCTTTTAATGAGCAACAAACCACACTCAGTTCAGGAAAGGACTTTCTTTGGTGGAAGAAAGACATCTGCCGTAAACATCCTCCTGGGGCAAGGCAAGGGCTATTTGACTGAATCCCCTTAGCTCTGTGTTCATATGGGCAACTTGTCAGGTGAATTACTAATTCACCTGAACAATAAAAATCGTTATGCATCTCCATACAGATCAGTATTTATTTTGTTTGTGGAAGGTGCTGGAGGAAAGAAATTAACATAGAACTGGAATCTGAATCCATATTACTCAAAAATAGCTATTCTCCTGCAAATTTATATCCTACCATAAATACTAATTATCTTCCTTGCCTATATAGCAAAACATTCAGCCAGGAAGTTTGGTTTGAAATTCACACCTTGGTATATTTCACAACTTCCCCATGCAGCAAAATCATTTATTTACATGGGCAAAGTACTGCAAAGTTGATGAGGGTACAAACACACACCACACTGACTTCACCCCAACTTACTCTCTGCACAGGTGTCTGATCAATGCACTGCAATAAAACAGCAGCTCGTTTGATTCCCTATGCAGACAAACCCAACACCACGTGGATTAACCCATCTGACTGCTCAGGAGCTGGGTTACAATCCAGTGTTGGCCTGCAAGTAAGGTCTGACCAGGCTGACTGCCATCGACCGATGGCAGTGCCACCCCCGGCATGGCTCCAGTCACAGCCGGGAGAGCTGGGAGCTGGGAGCAGCTGCTCGCACGGCAGTTCCCAGCCACGGCAGCCTCACGCTGTATTTCACCGGAGCGCTGCCTGCCCGGCGAAGGCGCACCACCAGCCTTTGGAAAAATGGGTGAACGAGAGTGAAATTTGGCTGGGGATCTCCATGACGCCCACCTGACCCCACGGCCTCACTGGCAGGAGGCACGCGAGGTTGAGGGCCAGGTGTGTGCATCCCAACTTCGCTCCATCCCAACTTCGCTCCATCCCAACTTCGCTCCATCCCAACTTCGCTCCATCCCAACTTCGCTCCATCCCAACTTCACACGCTCCAGGGCACGCTGGAGTTCGCCGCTGGAACACGCGTGTTCTCCGGTGTCGGAGCACAGCCGCGCTGTACCTCCTGTCCACGGAGAGCAGGCATCAGCCCGCACGAGGGGAAAAGGACGGAAGGGAAGAGCCCCTCGCGGAACCCGGAGATGGGACAGGGGCGCTTTCTCACCCTGGTATCTCATGTTACACCAGAGCCGGCAGCGGCGGCCCGAGCCCGGGGTCCCCCGCAGGCACCTCTCCCGGAGGGTGCCCAGGTGCCGCCCGGGCATCCTCCCTTCCTCCCTGCCTCATTGCGCCCCTGCTGCCGCCCGGCCCCGCGCCGAGAGCCCGCGGCCTCCCGCGCAC
>VZRX01002132.1:320325-360415 GCA_013398075.1 Notiomystis cincta
GCTCCCTCGCACGCAGCGCGCAGCACTCGCGCTCCTTCCCCCGCACGGCGCGGCCCCAGCGCCGCGGGCAGCGCAGGAAGCGCCGCCGGCCCTGCACCGCTCCCGCCCCGCGCCGCGGCTCCGGCGGTGATAAAGTGCAGGTAATGAGGAGGGTGGAGGAGGCGCGGGCGGGAAAAAGCAGAAAGTCCTGTTAACTCCTTTGCGCTCAGGGACCGCCGCCCGGGCTCGGTCCCCACCGTCCCTGGCGCTCCGCACGGATCGGCACCCACGGCGAGAACACGTGGGAGAGTGGCCAGCACGCTCAGAGACAGCGGGTCCGAGCCGAGGCGAGAGGAGTTCGGGCTCCTCCAGGGGCTGGGTGGCCTCGGCTTCCTCCTGAAGGCTGTCAAGACGGGCTGGAGGAAGTCCCTAGCAGCCTGGTGTGACCCCCAAGCACTGAGCCTGCCTGATCTCCTCGCGTTCCCACTTGCCCGAGCTACCCTCTGGACCAGTGATTATTTATGGCTGCGAGGGGTGAAGACCTTCTCTGTTCCCTCCCCAGTGGTTTTTGACTCAAAGAGGTATTTCATCCTCCAATGCCAGCCAGTATTGACACTGGAGAAACCAAGCAGTTTATCCCAGGTGAATGACTTGCTTCCAGTCATTCAGGTAATCTCTGCAAGAGAACTCTCAATGACAGAAACCAAGTCCCTTACTATTTATAAGAGTCTTGTCTAGAATTCAGTTCCATGAATTATGGGGACTTCATTTAGTCTCTGGAGCCTGCCTTTTCTAACTCAGTGGTACAGAAACTGCTTCCTCTCTGCCAGACTCTATTCTCTCCTATTTAGATCAGAGAACTGATGTTAATGTGGGTCTCCCTTACATATATCATCTGCCTCAAAGCTACAAATAATGCTGACTTGCTAGTGCAGGATGAGTTTACCAGTGTCTGAATGTCTGAGGAAATGACATTATAGTCAAGCCAATCTCACAGTCGTGTCAGAGGAAGCTGGTGCCAAGAGGTCCCACTGGTTTCAGGACTGACACTAGTACTCCTCCAGCCCCCAGGGAACTGCCTTAACCATGACACTAACCTTGTGGGAAAAAAGTAAAAAAGGAATAGGGGTTTTTTTCATCACTGATGTGCTCCCTAAACCAGCACTTCTGGGATCACAGGGTCACCCATAGTAGAAAGATGGCAGATGTGCCCAACCTGTGTCAGAGTGCCAAGACACAGAATGGCCTCTTTCAGCACCAGTGTGACATTGGATTCTCTGTCACCTGAATGCAGCAGCAACGTGGCCTTTCAGCAGCACTGGCCTGACTGCAGGCTGCTGTGGAGCAGTGATCCTGCCTGCAGCCCATGGATGTGTTACTTACTCTCTTTGCCACCCTTCCATGGGATCTGGTAACCATCAGACTCTATTCAGCTGATCGATCTGGTGGAAAAATAACACCTCAGAAAATAATGGATTTTCCATTGGCCAGACAGATGAATTGATCCACCTTGTGACCACACAGCTGCAGGATCGAGGAAGGCAGAAACCTGGAAGTGAGGTAAAGCAGAACTGCTCCTTTCAGTAGCTGTCTGTCATTAAATCAGCTTAACTGCATCCTGTGTGCTTGATTTGATGAGCAGCATGAATCAGGCCAACCTGGGTACTCTTGAAAGGGGCAGGGTTTGCTCCAGCCACATTCTGGCACCACCTCCTTCCTGCTGCTATTGCCTATTACATTAGCCAGATGTGAAAGGTTGAATGTAAAAAAAAAATCACCTATTTTAACAGAGTGATATGACCCATTGCATGACACAAAAGACAGAAGAGAGACAGGATAGTGACAGCCTTTAGTCAAAAACTGTGCTGCAGACTCAAAATGCCAGAGAGCTCTGGGAATCCCAGCTGGCAACATCAGCATCAACACTTTTGCAAGGGCAAGGGTGATTATGACAATCCCAAACATTGTTGTGTCCCAAACATTTCTATTATTTTACTTGATTTGTGCATTCCAACTGCCCTGCAAAGTAGTTTTGACAGCTGTGTTGCCTGGCAGCCACTTTGTCACAGCTCAGGATGTAATTATGAAGAGAAGTGTATCTACACCCAAGAGAATAAGGGAACCTTAGTCTATGGGCTTCACAAAAGGGCCATGTTCTTTGTCTGAGTCTTTAGGCACTGCTACAATACAACCTGCAGTAGGACAACTCAATAAAGTGGGACTTAGTGTGACAGGCTGGAGTATAACCAGAAGTAATTGATTATGTTAAGAAAGGGTAAAATTATGCCAGTGCTCAAGATTGTTTGTTTTTTAACTAAGCAAGATAAGTGTAACATGCAAACAGTGTCAAAAGAGAAATAAATATGCCATGCAGTGTGTTTAAAAATTATCAGGTGCCAGACAGCATAAAATGGACTATCAGTTGTCAAGAAAATTGAGTAGATAACAGTTAGGCCCCTTTAGTTTTTGTTTGGATCATGCCAGGTTTTGAGAGGATTGTGGTAGGAATTGTATAAAATTAAATTTTGTGTTGCCTTTTTTTTTTGTTAAGTCAACGAAAGTTTAGCATGGTGGATGAGTCTGGGTTTTTTCTGCCCAGGAAAGAGATGGAGATCAGAGAGCAAAACTAGATCTGGTCAGGAGGTATTTGGCAAAAGAGTTTTATTAAAAAAAAAAAAACAGAACAGCAGCCAAAATGTGTTCAGAGCACTTTTCCCTCTGTGAACTGTCACTGAAAGCAGAGCAGGGTTCTGAGGGACTGTGGTCCCTGCTCTCAGCAGGTCTGGCCTCCAGGTGACTGGATTTCCTGTCCCGTGTAGACAGCAGCAGTAACACTAAAGGAGTATCAGAGCCACTGACAACATGCAGACATTGGAGATTTCCAATTCTCCAGATTAAATACTTATAATTGAGTCCAATATAAATCAAAACTAAGGACACATTCTATCTGGTGCTTTCTAGCAAAAAATCTAAACTTGAATATACCTTCAGAGTGGAGTCTGGACCAGGCTTTGTTTCCTTACTTGCAAGAGTCTTCATATAAATATAGAAACATCTATGTTTAAATAGATACAGGATGGAGTCTGGAGACCTAAACAACTCTACTGCACTTTGCAGATGTGGAGCCTGGGAGTGTCTGCTTTTTGAGTGTGTTTGTTTTTCTTTCATGGTGTAGCACAATCAAAAGAAATGCAGTAAAAACAATACAAGCTGTTTCATGCCTGTATGTGTTTCACATCAGTTTTTTAAGTAGATCATTGCAAAAAGAAAGAATTATCTGGTATCAGAGATTTCCTGTCAAAGCAAAATAAACTCTTCTTTTGGACTTAAAGTATTAGGAGTTTTTGACTCTGTTGGAATAACTGATAGATGCCACTTTAGTTTTCTCTGCTTGAAGTGAAGACAGGCAGTGCAGAAATAGAATTGCAGAGTACTGGTGTGCAGGAGCCATATGTCATTGCCAGGCAGCAGTCCTTTTTGAATATTTGCTCTCCCTTACCTGGCAGGAGGCATTGAAAAGAAAGCAAGTTTTTTTTTTCCAAAACAACACCACCTGCTGCACAACCAGCCAAACACTACTTGCCCTTCCCCAGGCAGTCCTGCTGGAGTGGGGATGGGGGTTGATGCTTTTCCACCCTTTCAGAAACTGAGTTGATTTTCTCCTTCCCATCTCTTCAAAGAGGAGACAAGCAGATTTTTCTTCATGACACTTCTTTTCTCATTCAGGAGGAAGTGACCTGTGTACTGCCCACCTCCCGTACAACATCCAGAAGAACATCAAAGGAGGTCCCTCTTTGTGGGATGCTCTCCTGACAAATGTATCCTGCAAATTTTAGCTTGCCAAATGTTACTCCAGGCCCAATGCACATGAATTTGCAGACTGCCCCTGTCATGCTCCAAGATCCTGACAGCTCTCAGGCTCCTGACATGGAGAAGCCTGGCCTGGCAGATTTTTTTTCTGGCTTTAAACACAACATGTGCAATGACCCTGTAAAAGAGAAGGGCTGGGGAAGGCTTTGCTCCATTCTGCCACTTCAGTACCTCACAGCAGTCTTGGGATGCATTTCCCAGTCCCAGGAAGGGAAGTGTGTGTGCTTCATCCACAACTCAAGTGCAGTGGGTGACCATTCAGCCCCCATGCTGTGAGCTGGAGATAACACTGCACAAGTCTGGACACCTCTCACCTTTTTCTTCTTTGGCAATTCTCCATTGGTTCACTTTCAGAATAAAACCAGCCTGTCCACACCTCAGAGCTGCTAGGGCTCTACTTTCTGGCTGAATAACATGCTTGAGACTTTTGAGGGTTTTATCTTACTTCCACCTGATCAAAGAGTGTGACCTCTGTAGCATTCTAAATGTTGAGTATCACTAATTTTCCATGGATATAAATAGCACAAATTCATTGTTAGAGCCATATAGATCAGGGGCATGTACGTGAGTAATGCATACTTTAAAAAAAAATCGTTTAGTTACTCAAGTAATATTTTTTTGAAAAGCAATTTAGTACTGTGTTGTCATATAGACCAAATATTCAGTGACTTAAACTCAGAAGTACTGCTTGCAGTATTTCCAAAATGTGAAAGATCTGCAAAATGTAATGAATGCTCAGCAACAGAAAGATACCAAAATGGGAATAGGGGATGAGGAAACAGGAAAACAGTGCAGGGTGTGACTTGAAAGAAAGCAGAACAGGAGAATACCTACAAAAAAGAGGGAAGAGGTTAAAGATGAAGGAGATGTATGAGTAGGTGAAATATTTCAAGTAGTTTCATGATTTGTGACTCATAGCTGGGAAGCCTGAAGCTGCCTCTCTTAATTCAACCCCCAGTTTTCTCTTGACAGCCTGTGAGCCTCTTCAGTTCAGCATCTGACCCTTTCTCCCTGCACCTCTCTAAGAGCCGCCTGCCCCTCTGCTCCCAGCACCTCTTCCAGCCTTCAGAACTCTTGGAGCATCTTCAAATGGCTGCTCAGTCTGTGTCCTGCCTGTGAACCATCAATGGAATTGGGACATGATCCCTTCTACTGACTCCTCAGCACTCAAAGATAAGAGAGCTCAGGAGCATCCTGAGCCCCACTGAGTTTGTGGCTGCTGTGGTTTGAACCCAAATTATAGCACTGGTCAGAGGACAGGTGTGCAGGAGGGTGTCAGAAATCTTAAATGGATCTCTCTGCATTTCCTTTAGCTATTTGGTCTATTTTAAGAATCACTGAGCTGTGGTGACAAGGGTAAAACTAATGTAAATACAGCATTGTATTTACATTGTTTGGTGCATAGCAAACTCTTGTTTTCATACAAACCCCAAGGAAGAATGCATTTGCTGTGATTTGCCAGAGCTAATGAACCTGACTCAAATCTTTAGTTTGATTTGTCTTTTTAACATACTTGGTAGCAGGGGACCTTATGACCCCTCAGGGAAATTAAAAGTCTTAAAGATCATATATCTGGCCTTTTCTGTCAAAACAGTGTTGTCATTGAGCTATTACTCTTTCTCTTACAGGCCAAAATTAAACTCCAAAGCCAATAAGATCCTCAACGGAGTTTGTTCAGTTTGGTTGGTTTTTAACTAAACACAGAAGTCTCAAAATGGCAAATCAATATCTTTTAATTAAAAATTTAAAAAGAAAACACATAAATGAACCCATGGAATTGAGGAGTTTTTCTGACAGCTACAACCAAAATTCAAGTTCCTTTACCCCCCAGACACATAGGCATATACATGATTTTTGTTTTTTTCTAATGTGCAATGTGAGAAGCTTTACATACATTTACAGAAGAGATTGTGTAGGAAATTTTATAAGAGACAAATTGCAATTAGGTGCTAAATTCTCACAGGCAGTGGAAGATTTCCCCTGTGTGATTAATGGTTAATCTGCAAATGTATCTCTTCTTCCTTAGCTGTTAAATTCTCTGTTTATGTTTAAATTCAGATTTTCTGTTTTAATTTGCATTTTATGCTTTTTCCCCATGTGTGGGTAAAGATGCTTCAGCCTCATTTTGTAGAAACTGTATTTAAGACACTGTGCTGCCTCTTGAAGCATCTGAGATCTCTCTGTGAATCTTCAAATGCTCAAGCTCATCAAGCACATTTGAGAGGTATTGAAATCCAAAAACTATTAAGTCCTTAAAAGTATTCTGAAACTAGGCAGCTGTGGTTAATGCTTCACTGAGGTAAAAAATGCAGCACTTCTTATGAGACCTCAAAGTCAGGTAGGGTCTGAACCTCAAGACAAATCCATAGAAAATCAAGCTTCATTGATCCCCCTGCTCAGAGAACCACTACAGAAATAGGAGAGAGAGGGAGAGAGTGATTTCTATACATATATATCCCTGGAGTGTCGTGTGAGGGAGCTACTGTAATGTAATGACTTTCTCATGTGATTATATTATCATTTGCAAAAAGAGATATTTGCATATATGTGTACACAGATAGGAAAGGTCGCCTTTTGTTTTAATTACAGCGTCAGTATCTCTCACTGCCTTCATGTGAACAGACCTTAGCCCCACATAATCTCTTTGATGAAGAAAAAATACAAAACCACATGCCATTTTGAGTTTTCAGCATAAACCTGGATCTGTGTTGACAAGCTTTTCCCAGGGATAGTAACATCAGTAAAATATTTTCATTCCAATTTCCTGAGAGGTTGGAAAAACCAACAAAAGAATAGCATGAAATAGATTGCCAGAAATAATATTACCATTTTAGACATGAAACCATCTCACAACATCATGTGAGTATTGACATGCTTTAAAACATTTTCTTTAATTTGATTTGTTTGTATTTGTTCTGGGTTTTGTTTTGTTTTAACTATGCCTGATTTTTCCTGCTGAATAAGAAGACTGCAGCTGTTGAACAGAAACAGGGAGGCAGATGACTGGAAACGAAAATCATGTCTAATTGGGGGTTCAGAAGACTTTCTCCACTGCACAAGGGATGGTGTAGGTTTGCTTACTGACCACATAGGTTTCTCTGGTAGTGTGAAGAATAATTTGATGGTAGTGAAGTAGAGCCATACCAGCACTAGCAGAGGTAATGAGTCTGTGGACAAATCTGGGTGGCTTTGTCCTTTCCATTGGGAGGGAAGGCTCACTCCAGCAGGTCTGCTGGCATAAGCAAAAATCCAGGGAGAGAGAGTGCCTTCCACATCTGCCAGCGCAGGAAGGCCAGTCAGCATGTGCCTAAGTAAGTACATTTGAATGGATCCACACAAGGGCATTTTCAACCCTTTGTCCAGAGCTATGGCTTGATGAGCCCTCACTCCAACAGCACTCCTGGGATCCCTGACTCTTCAGTTGTCCTGTGGGACATCTGTTCAAAGGGACTGTGGGAAAACATGATCAAAGCAATCTTGTTATTCAAGGAAGTAGCAGACAGCGAGGGCAGGGCTGGGGAAGGAGATGTGGCTGACCAAAACAGCTCTCTCTGTGCTGAGATATCCAGCACACCTGGAGAAAAGAAGAATTTGTCTTTGTCCTGCCCATCATAATCTCCTCCAAGTGTTTACAAGCACCTCTGGAGATTTCTGAAAGGCAGCAGGAGTCAGGGAGTTAAAGAAGTTGGGATAGGAAACCAGTTTGCCATAAGACATCAACATAGATCCAGTTGAGACCATCCATGGAAGATTATGGATGCTGGCTTGTGGAGAGGTGTGTTCTACTGGAACCTCAGCTACAGAGGTGTACTTCTACATGACTGCAGTACTGTCTCTGGGGTCTGCATGCATTTATCTGTCTGAAGTGTGTTTAGATTACCTGGAGCAGCCTGAACTGTAAAACAAGACTCTCACAGTCCAGTCTCCCAAAGAGCCACACCATCAGCCATGTAAAACCTGCTGGAAGAGAGTCACAGTAAGCACACAGCACTGTACATGCAAAAGACATGAGATGGATCTTTCTTTCCCACAAGAAAAAACTGTTCCCTCTCGCTGAAGCCCTGGAAAAATGCCTTTTTTGTGCTTTGCCTGCAAGACATTTACAGTATCTTCTGAAAACTGGATACACTACCACTGGTAAACAGTGTTATATCTGTAACTAATGAAATAAAATTATACATTCATATAAGCTATTTCTAGCAAAATGCCAAACCAAATAAATCTAATTAACAAGTTGATATTGAACATAGTAACTTACAGACAAGCAGTTCATAAACTGTCTAATGATGTATTAAGCAAACAACAGCATTTATCAAAGGAAATTTAAGATATTTTGCCAACTAGAGGACTTGGCTAAACTAATACATTTGTAGCTGGATCTAATTATTGAATTAGGGCTTTAAAAAATGCTGTTATGGCAGCCTGCCTGGACTGTTGTGCATAGACAATAGCAATTCTCCCTTTTTTCCCAATGTTTTCATTCATTTGCAGCACAATTTTTGAAGAATAGGGCTTGAAAGCCAGTCCAGTATCCCACATCACAACTAACAGTCAAACCTATAGGATAATTATTAGGACATACATAATTGCCCCAACCTTACATGTGACTGCCTCAATACAGTCAGATGTTTAGAGCTAGATATTTGTTTCTAAACACTGTCCTCTGCAGCAATTCTAAAAAAAAAACAAAAACCAACCTAATAGAAACTACAGAGAAAAATATTGAATTACATATTTGAGTTTTTCTCTTTCCCAGTTCTTACCAAATGTATTTGTCTCAGGGAGACAGATCTGCAGTATAATTAAGATCTAGGTATTTCTAGTGATAATACTAATGGACTGGTAAACTACTTTTAGTGCTGTGTGGTGATTCAATCTCTAATACACTTTAGTTCTTCTGGCCTGGTAGAAGAGGAGCAAGTAAATACCTGTTGTGAACCTCTCAAAGGTTAAAGTGTCTCACTTCCCACAGATTTTCAACAAGCTAATAAAAAGCACCTGGGAAAAGAGGAATGTAGGTGGCCAGAGAAGGCTGATAAAAATAGGATGAAATTTAGTGAGTCCCCCCCAGCTTGTATTAGGTTTGTACTACAAGCCAAGAACATCTTCCTATCAGCTTTCACTGAAGCTGACAGTCAGTAAGAACTGATTACTAATTTAGTAATTCATGAAATATTCTTTTTTGGCAAGTGAGAATGCTGTCTGAATGGGAAGTTATTAAAACTAATTGGGTCACGTAAAACCAGACAGTTTGTCTGTGAGCCCCACTAACAAAGCTGAGCCAACCTGGGGAATGGCTGAGAACTTACTCTGTTTTAGAACTTTGAAGCACATTGGATCTCATTAAAAACCAAATAAAAGCATTTCAAAATGGAGAATAATGTAATGGAACCAGTTCCTCATTCTGATTCTTCACTTTTGGGTTCCAGCCATCCATAGTCTGTCTACACAAGAAGCAGTAAACTGGGCCCTCTTTCCTGTCAATGGAGAGAAAGAAGACTTGGTAGGTTTGAATTCAGCTGCTATGTTTTGAATAAGGCAGGTCTTACAAATTACATTTTTAACTCCACTGACTGTAAAGTGAACCAAGGCAAGCAGCTCAAACCTAGGCAGCTTCACTGCAGACACCTAAATTTTGCATTGGGTTTTCATTCACATTTCTGTAATATGAGAGAAAAATATAACTAAGCCAGGAGAGAACATTTATATTATCTTTCATACAAAGGTAACAAAGCTCTCAGGTAAATATCTAACATGTGTGCCCTACATTTTCATTGTCTTGGATATCAACTACACGCCTTAATTAAATAAACAGGACCTGTCTTTGGTCACATCATAAGAAAACTATAAGTTGATTTGTTAGGATCTCCAAGACAGACTCCATGTCTGAAACCTTTGTCCTAGCCAAGGTACAGAGAAAGCAGTAACTGTAAAGTAAGGCATATACAAACAGACATTTGTTGTTTAACCTGTTCTCTGGAGGCTGTGTTGCTACGGATGAATACACAGCACTTAGTCTGAGGACACCATTCAGACTCGCTGTGTTTTCTACTTAGTGGGCACGAGAGAAGAGAAGAGCAGTAAAGGAACAGGGAGTAAAATCATATTTGCATTGTGCCATGGACTCCAGCATCCACAGAACTCACTGGTATACTGAAGGTAGTGAAATAAATCAGTGTTCATCTAGTTTCAATAACACTGTGGTGAGACTGCCAGACTAAAACTGCCAAATTCTTCCCTTTTTCTTCTTTAGAACTGTCACAGATAATCTCTGGTCAAGCAGGGTGCCAAGTGCTGCTTGCCAGCCCTGTTATCAAGATTATGGACATCCCGGCCATCGTTTCATTAGGAAACCAGTCATAAGCCCAGAGCCTCTGGCTTGGCCACAAAGACTTCAACAACTACCAAGGTTGCTAAAATGCAAATGTCTCCTTCCCCAGAGGAAAACATGAGGGGCTTGTGGGGCATTAGCACTGACAGCACTGACAATCAGCACACTGACTACCATACGGCTCTCTTTTACTACCATTTGCATATACCTCCCTTGCTTTCTGCCACCGTGCAGGTTCCCCTGACAGGCACGAAACCAAAGTACCAAGTGGCAGAAAATAAAAGCTGAGGTTGTTCCATACTCCCATAAAATCTTCCTGCCCACATCCCTCCACTGACACTGCCAAATCTCACCCCAAGCCTTCCTATTGTTCACAGATTATTTATTCTGAATAGATAGAGCTTGTGATCAAAAGAGTGCCAGAAATGCAAAGCAGCATAAAAGGACACCACTACACCCAGCATTCCATCAAGGCTTCCAGTGCCCATTGCCTTCAACCTGCACGGTTTCACAAACTGAGGAGAGGGCATGAACCAAGAACTTGACTACAAAAGTTACTTTTCCTCCATCAGGGTAAGCAGGTGCCACTTGCCAGAAACAGCTGACATGAAACCCACAGGAGAAGGCTCTCTTCAAAGACACCACTTGGCATGCAAAGTGTCCTGTGTGCACAGGTAACAATCTGCTGTTGACTATGGCTAACCCTTCTCCATTCTTCCTAAACAACAACCCAGGATGAAGTGCAGTCTTGTATAAATGAAGCTGAATGGGTATATTCAAATCCAGGACTTGGATGTGAATCCCTTTCAGGGATGCAACTTCTCCTCTAGTCAGTGGCTAGACAGTAAACATCCTTTCTTACACTCCTGGAGCTACCTAAAGCATTTGATGCTGTCTCAGAGGCACAGTTCCTTTTCCTGAGATTAAAAGGCAAAGGTCCAGGATAACAATCTGAAATGGTCTGAGCTTTTTCTCTGGCAAGGCACTCAAAAAATAGAGAAAACTGCAGCTTTATCAGAAACCTTCACACAGCTCTTTTTCAGTGTCTATGAGCAATCACTATGTACAACAGTTGGAAAATCAAGACTTATGCTCCAAGTTGTTACTTGGAAAGTCGTTTGTATCACCTTTCCAGACCTTGCATAGCATCATCGAGCAGTCATTCCTGGCTGGCTAATAAACCTGTCTCTGGTAGATTATAATCTGGTTTTAGTAAGTCATGCTTTGATCATCCATCAACTGACTATAGCATGCAGTATATGTTCACAGGAAACTGCAGTTACTGTAAAACACTGCCAGGCACCTCTTGGAAAAACGGGCTCTCACACACGTGCCACATTTTGCTACCAAAAAAAGCCATCCTGCTGTACACAGTTCTTCTCTCAGGAGGAATACACAGCAAAGCACCCTGTGGACCTGACTCAATTTATGCAGCACAGTGCCAGAATCTGCCCTATAAGAATCCCACACAAGTGGGGGAAATGTATGTTTATGAACACTCATGCTCAGCTGAAAGGCTGCAAGTGATGACAAATCGAAACTACTTTTGAAATTGATTTGAACCCTTAATTATTCTCACAGTTAAAACTTTGCTTTTTTAGAAAGATATTTTTAACAGGCATTTTAGTCATCTAATTAAAATGTGATTCAGAACTCAAGAGCCTGTACCCTGTATGTCCAAAGGGAAATACATGGATACTAGCACATGGCTCAGGGCACCTAAATGGTTGTGCAGAATCAGACAGTGTAAATATCTATCTTTGCCTTCAGCAGCCTAAGATAACCTAAAGCCATGTTCCAGTTCGGGTTGGTCACCTTAACATAATTACTTTTGCTATAGCAAAGGAGTGTTGAAGCAGAGCTAAGCTGTTGTGGATGTGGTGAGAATCACAGTGCTGCCACACGCAATCGGGAGCACAGCTGGAACTTCAGCCCACACTTCTGCTCCTTATGCCCTGCTCAATGGAGCCTGTAGCAACAGATTTCAGCTGTTACAACAATGCTTTTGTCTCTGGCACACATCCATGCAAGGGACTCCAGCTTCTCAGATTTCCTGAGCATTGCTCGTTTCCTGGAAAATCTGGAAGCATCACAACATTTCCCATTTCTCTGCCAACCTGCACTGCAGGGCAAAGTGTCCAAGTGGCTTCATTCACTTTTATCAGAGCTTTTCTTTTATTTCTGAAAAAGTATAAAGAAATATCTAGGAATTCTAGATAACACTTCATTTCTTGTCTACTGTCCAATGGCCAAATTTAGCACTGCAGGAGATTTGCCTCATGCTCACCAGATACTGACTTCAGTGGCTGTTTCTTCAGTCATTAAACTCATTTTGTGTTCTTCTTAATAGCTGCTTTCCAGCATACCCAGTGGAGTACGACTTTGGGGCAGCTCTAGGGGCTGCTCTGCAGAATGCAATGCTGCTCTCATAGCAGCACAGCCCTGGCTTGTGCTGGTGTAGTCAGGGGCCCTGGGGGTGTTCAAAAGCCACTGAGATTTCCACACTGCTGGCAGTGGCTGTGTCCCCCCCTTATCTCCCACCCTCATCATTCTCCTGTTTTACCCCAGCATAAGGCTCAGGAGAAGAAGCAACAGACTAAATAGAATTATCTCAGGGGGAGAGCAGCCTTCAAGGTCAGCACAGGTAGGCAACTTGTTTTTTCTCTGTATTAACAACACAACTGTTTCAGTTTCACATCTCACTGGCAAAATCAGGAGCAGAACAATGTGAGGCTGCCTCGGCTTTCTGAATGCTTGAGCATGTGTTCTCCCTCCGCTCCCAGGTGGCTTTAAAGCACAATCACTGTCTTTTGTTGATGATGTTTTGCTTTCTGAAAGACTGAATTCTACATCCTGGCTTTCAAAAACCCAGTTCACAGTGTTCTGTCTTTGCCTGCTCTAGTGCATATAGAGGCAGTAGCAAAATGCCAGTGTGGGAGTCAGCACAGCGTGACTGCTGCAGTTTTGACACTCAGCCATGCAGAAAGCTTTGGTCCATGCAGGAAATAGTTTTCCAACTCCTCCACGCACAGTTTTCTGTTGAAAATGCTTTGTAGGTTTTTGTTTCCCTCACCTGAAGCTTTACAAATGAATCACCAACACGAATCAGACTCTCCTTATGAATCTTTAAAAAAAACAGCCCAGATAGAAACCATTTCATATTCAAGAGAAGATGAGGGGAGAAGAGTTAAAATCTCACTCCCCATTTACAGGCTTTTAGAAAAGCATGTCATGCTACAGTGTCACCTTACCTTTGCTCTTGAGGTTGATGTTTCTGAGAAAAATATGTAATGAACACAGTGATAATGCACAGATATATTCACACAACATATGCAGCTTGAGGGTGTGCTAAATTTTATTTACCCTTACATCCCTTTTATTTTTGACATGCCCCCCCTAACTCCCTGTGTTTAAAATCTGCACTACATATTAGGACAGACCTTGGTGTAGCTTGGAAGCTCCCACTGTTACCTGCCAGGCAAGAAACAGCCAGAAGAACCATTCATTACAGTATCAGAAAATAAACAGGGAACAAGAAATGCCCAACAATACTGCTTTGAGGAATGAAGCACAAAGTGTCTCCACAGCCTTGGGCTGGTCAAGACAGTGAAATCTGACCATGTCATGAACTGTAAGTCTTGTAAGTGTGTGGTCCACCACAACTCTCAGCAGTTTCAGAAAGTAAGAGAGCTACCAGAAATAGAGAACTGACATTTTAAAAGATCCCGTGAAACACTGTTTTGTAAATTTGGGGTTCACAGCATGAAATTATTTCATTTTGACTACACAACCTGATTATCAAGCAGATATGTAACATAAAATTATATCATAATGCTGCTACTGTTCCTCATATCATTTAATAAAATCCAAAACAGTGAGTGCTTACTACTATGGTGAAGCAGGTTATTTGATACTATTGAAAAATCAATAAACCAAGCACAGGCAGGTATTTCTTTTCAACCTGCTCAAGTTCTATCAAAATTCAAAGGCTTCTGTGAAATTTTTGTATTTGAAAAAAGGATGCACTGCTGTAGGGGAAATATCTCCTTCCTTAGTCAAACAGTGAAACTACAGAGAGTAGCAAAAGTGCTTATAGTGTCTGCTAGCTACAAATATTTTTGTGTATATACAGGTCTTGTTCCTGTACAAATCCATACTTTGCTGGTCTTGGCTTCAGTCCCTTCACTTTCAACCTTAGCCTTTCCCACACTCTCCTTTCTCAAAGATTTCTGGAAACCCAAAGGAGATTTAAACAAGAAAAATAAACTCCTATTAGTCTTTGAGAAACACAGCTACTTTCTCAAAAAAAAAAAAAAATCTCAAAATAGAAAGCAGGCTGAATAATCAGATTCTGATTTTATTTAAACAACTTCTTAAATTCTGCAAGGCCTGAATATTCTGCTCCAAGTTACCNCCAACTTCTTTCATAAAAAAAAAAAAAAAATCTCAAAATAGAAAGCAGGCTGAATAATCAGATTCTGATTTTATTTAAACAACTTCTTAAATTCTGCAAGGCCTGAATATTCTGCTCCAAGTTACCTCCCTTACAGTAGACAGAAGCAGTAGCAGAATTTAAGAATGGTTCAGGAATGACTGATAGTAGATGGATGAGAAGCTGGACCATGGGGTTCAGAAGACAGCATTCAACGTTCAGTATCATGAGCAGCTGTTGTGAATGACAGTACCAGTGCTGGTCCTGTCAAACACCTCCCTCAGCCCCCTGGACAGAGGGGTGGAGTGCACTCTCAGGAAACACACAGGTCAGACCAACAGAGTCAGCATGTGGAAGGTCAGCTTTCCCCCATGGTGTTGTGTCCAGTTTTACCTCCTCCAGGAGAGAGAAGTGAGGTCCATAAAATGGTGTGAGCTCAGCAGAGAGCTGCCAAGATGACTGAGGATGGAGCCCCTGCCGGAAAAGTGAGGCTGAGAGAAACTGAGCCTGCCCAGCCTGGCAGAGAGATGGCTTCAGGGGAAACATGACAGCAGCCTGACAGGGCCCTTGGAGGACTACAGCAAAGATGGGTCCTTTCAGAGGTGCACAGTAAAGGGACAAGAGGCAACAGACACCAGTTTTAGCAAGGTAGGTTGGTTGGTTGGATGGAGTTAAAACAATTCCACTGTGAAGACAGTTAAGCAATGAAAAACACCTGGTTTCCATAGAGACACTCAAATTTAACTAAAGCCTCTGAACCACTTGGGACTTTGAACTTGGCCATGTTCTGAGCAGGGGCTAGGACCAGAAGTCCTTTTCAACCTAATTTGATTTGTGATTCTGTGGCTTTCTTAGTCTGTAAAATAAAATTCATTTCTACCTTTGAATGCTTTGTTCGAACTTGTGAAGAAAGGAAAGTGAATGCCTTAAAATGTAACCTTTTAATTAGTACTCTCAGGCAAAATGAAATTATTTATGATTTAATGTAGGAGTACTACACAAGACTTTAATCATGCAAATGACAACTATCGCTTCCCTTCTCTACAGGTTCATAAGCTGTACTCATCAACATAATAGCTGATCAACTTCTCCTAGTGCTCTAAGCAGCATGACTAACATCTGGCATGTAGTTTGTTTCATGGTTACTGGCATTCTCTTCTATCTGTTTAGATCTTGACTTCTTTTGTTAGGGACATTCACATAAACAGGATGTTTCTCTTTCTGCCTGTACTGATATCATATTGATGCGAGTTCTCCTGCAATAGCCATTCTTGGCAAGGTAACATTAAAGGCTGTGATTACCAGCAAACAAAATCAAACCCACATTCAAAATGACAAAATAAAATGGAATCTTGTCCAGATCCTGTTAGAAAAACTGCTCTCTGTCTCCACTTTATCTGATAGAAGCAAATGTAATTTGCACAGCTGTTCTTCAGGGACTTACACAAAGGCTTCAGGTTCTGGGAAGATCTAACCTTTGTTTTTTTATGGGCTGATTCTATCTCATTTTTATAAGGTCATAAATCAAGGCAAGAAAAAGAGAAAATATATTTGGGCTTTTGAATGCAAAGTGAATGGAAAAAAAAGCTGTAATTTAAAGCAAAGTCCTCCCCCCTCCCCTTTTTCTTCCCAAGTACAAGCTCCCTGCTGTACAAATCAAAAGTATACACCGAGACAGTGCCTAAATCTTTTATGAAATGGGCCCTTCACTTGCACTTCAATGGAGCTTGCTGTGCATTAAAATTTCTTTTAATGGCAGAAGAAAATAATTCTGCAGCTAGAGCACAGTGCTTCCTGCTGCACCTGGTATTTGGGCTGGATATGGGGTGGATGAACTGCAAAAGGGAAAGAGAATTGATTTTGGTGCCTTTTTGGTCTTGTCATGAACCACTAGGACCTGAGGGTGCCTGCAGTCCTGTAGGGGTAGAAAACATGCAGCTTTTGAGAACCATAAGGCTCCTACACATAATCCCTGCATGCCCACACTGTGTTGCCTGACCTGCAACATCCCCAGTCCTGCAGCGGGCGTGTGGTAGCACGGGGATCGTTAAGCAACACAAACCTCAAGCCAAGGTGGGAAGTAAGCCAGCAAGGGAGGCCAAGGTCAACATCTCTGGCTTGCCCAGGGACACAGCTGCAAGCCAGTATTCTCCCACAGGCAGCATATGAAATTCCCCATGGGGAGGTTTGCTTTTCTCAGATAAATGCCTTCTGGTGGCCCCTCAGCTGTCCGAGGTACTCATCTCAGGCATTAAGGACACAGGGATTTTGACATGAGATGGGCATGCACCAATTTGCCCAGCTGTGGAGAATTGGGTTCTCTTACTCAGCTCTCCTGCTTCTCTCCAGCCACTTTGTTGTCTGCACAAAAGCTCCCCACACTAATCACAAGGCAGAGGATGTATGAATCCTACCTGGTTTTCCCCAAATCCTCCCTATTGCACAATATCCTCTGTAGCCTAGCAGGCATCTCTGCAGTTCCTTCACTCTTGTGAAGGCTTCTGAGGGTTGAAAGAATTTCTTCATTCTTAAGCTGCTGACATTCACAGAGCCCAGGCAAGACTGTCTCAGATCAAGGCAGCCTGCAAGGGTGCACACTCAGAGATGTATTAGCATCAGCCTTCAAAGAAAGCCCTTCAAGCCCAAAAACAACAAAAAGGGGCCTTCAAAGGATGAATGTACCCCCTCCACAACATAAAGTCCCATGCTTGCTGCAAACAGCAGTAACAGAAGAATCTGCCCTAACAAGATTCAAGGAATCCACTCAGCTGGATTCCCTAGGAAGAGCAGATTCCTCCAACACAGAAGGAATGTATTTTTTCTAAATGGTAGGTATATTCAATAATACAAAATCTGCACTATCATCATCCATATACTTGTTTTTATCTCTGTGTGGGCAAGTCTGGCTCTGCTCAATCCCATCCTGCTTTCCTGAACACTTCCAGAGTGGAATCCTTCCCTACATGTTTTTGAGTTACCCATGTTACCTCTAATGCACCCTTCCTTGTATTGTTTAGGTATAAACTGCAGTTACAGGCTGATGGGTAGAGCAGGGAAAAGCCCTCATTTCCTTTTACTTTAACCAAGGAGTGTGTTTTAGTGTCTGTTGTAGTTCTATTTTTACTTGGCATCAGATATGTGATATAACTTGTGCTTGGAATAATTTTCCATCATTGAAGCTGCCAGTGAGTTTATTAAAAATGAAAAGGTAATACCCTGTATTCTTTTATGTATGCTGTTTTCTCCAGTTCCTTTTGTCTGAACCAGAGGTAATTGCATCTAAACAGCATTTTAAAGACAAGTTTAAGGAAAATATGTACTAGAAGTTGGGGGTAGTGGAGTTTCTTATTTTGGGTTTTTTTTTTTTGTTGAGTTTTTGGAGATTTTTTTTGACAACTAGATGTTCAGCTATGATAAAAATATGTCCAGCATAATGTTGCAGTGTGCCCACATTTCCTCCTGAGCTGTTTTTATACATTCTGCATCATATTTAATTTCAGCTTGTTTGCCTGTGCTCAGAAGCAATTGGTAGCATTTATCCACACCGGTTGTTTTTGTGAAGACTTGTACTGAAGCACAGACCTAAGATCAAAGTTCATTCACACTTCTGAGGTGCCACTGGTAATTTTAGGAGAAGTTTGCAATGAGAGAAAAGAGGTTTTATCTCTTTCTCAGCCCGTGTGCATTTGGAATATTACAATAAGACATGAGAAAAGCTGTTAGAAATGGCACTGAACATCTCGAACTGCAATTTGATCTTGTCTATATAATTTGTGCCCAGTCACTGGATTCTCTGAGAATACACAACAAATAACTGCCACATAAGGCTAGGAAGCTACATGCCATAGCTTCTCCCTGTAGTCATCCTTCCATTCCCATCTTCTAATGCTCATTAACCCCAAACTGACTGCACAGCTGAGTAATGACTACCACATATACAGGCAGATAGATTGGTAGCCCTCCTTATATCTTTTGATTTCTATATCTACCAGAATAATAGCCTTTCCTATACTTTTATAGTTCAGTAACTCTGTTCCAATTTTGAAAGACAGCAAAAAGGTATCTTTTAATCCAGTGACTGACAGATGGGCATTACCTAGCATTGTTTTGGTTTGAGTGTAGTTTATCAATTCTGTACCAATACCTGATGACACTAGCAGACTTCCACTGGAACAGTGGGCTTTTTTTTTTTTGCAGAAATCATATTCCATTGTCTCTACAATCATTTTCTATTCTCATTTTCACACAATTGCTGCTTTATTAAGCAAAGTATTTAGAAAGTTCCTCCCAAAACCTTTACACTGAGTGCTTTTCAAGAATTAAATGCCAACAGAAGAATTTCTCTCCCATCACTAGAATGTTAATTAGCAGGCTGTTTTTCTCTTGTTTTGTTCAATCTTCTCCCCTCAAATCTGTGATAGTTAAGACACCATACTGATGTGGGTGGCAGAAGAACCAGAGTAGAATAAAGAAACATTAAACCAGCACATGGCCTGTCCTAGTGAAGGGATGCATGAGAAAATGTTATGGTGGGAAAGTCTTGTGAAAGAAGAAGCCAAGAAACAAAGGACAATTTTTATAGTTTACTTTGGACTGTCTTACAAATATCTGCTCCTGTGTTTATACTCTGCAGACCCAACTGCATCATTTCACATGGCACAGGATCCCATTAGGAGGCAACAACAGCAGAGTGAAGCCAATACTGATGCTGTGTCAAGTCAGCCATGGGACAAGGTTCACACATTCAAAATTATTACTTCATTACACATAGGCAACCGATTATTGCAGCTCTGGCATTCACAGACTTATGCTAATTCTCTAATTGGTTTCTCAGCTTTAATTATAGGCAGACGTGGCAGGAACATGCGTGAAAATGAAGTCTTTGTTGCAGAGGTGCTTGGAGAGAGAGTGTTCCAGCAGCAATTGCCAGCAAGTGGCAGCCACCACTGGAAAGATCCCACCTTTCCAAAGACACTGAGGCCAAAAGAAGCTGGTAGGATACCTGGCAATGAGAAGATGGGCACAGAGAAACACAGGCTTCTTCTCCACACCACTCATTCCTGGTGGACAGTCAAGCATCACTCTGGGAGGAAGGTGTTGGAGTTGAGGTAGCTCAAATCTGAAGCTCCAGAGCCAAACCACTGCCCTGCTGTCACCACTTGGTACATACTTGCACAGCAGCCTCCTCACTTTGTATGCATGGCTTTACTATCCCCCTCTTCAGACTAAGTAGCCACCACGGCATTTACTGTTTACTACAGCTTCCAACAAACCCAATCCTGGAAAACTGAGCACAAGTCCTCTGAAAAAGTAGAACTTTTCCCAGTGAGAAAATTTCCTGGCCACCTCTGTGGCAACCTTCAGACTCTGCTGGAGGGATAGGGAGATCCACAGCATCCCAGAACAGGTTGTCACATCAGTGTGAGTTCAGGTAATGCTTAAAGGAATTCTGTGAAGAGTATAATCTCTGAATGTATTTTGTAGAGGTACACTGCAATATACATGTGCACTACACACAGTAAACAATGTGAGGGTGTACAGCACTTACATAAAAACCATCTCCTTCCACTGTGGTGTGGAGGTTTCAGATAAAAATCCTGTCTCATCTCAGGCACATGACTTGCTGTCAATCTTGAGCAGGGATTCTTATCCCCAGTGCTATGTTTCCAAAACAATTTTTCAAGAACACATAGTCATCACACTGCCAAGGCTCACATCCAATCACAGAAACACTGAGGCTGGAAGGGATCTTGGGAGCCACCCAAGCAGCCTCTTCTAAGATTACTTATTGCCTCTTCAAGTTATACCCTTTTCAGTTTTTCTCCTTTTTTCTTTTAATTACTTAAAAAGACTTTCATGCTAGGCAAGAGGAAATATTTTTTTCCCCCTGATTTACTGAGATGTTTTCAATAGATCTGACAAGTGTCAACCAGTCAGGAGGAAATTCCAGCAACAGTTACATAAATCCCTGAAAACAGGCATATTTGGAGAGGGAATTCTGATGCTGAGCCATGGCTGTGTCAGTACAGGTATTGCTAGACTTAAAAGAGACAGCAATGCATTAGTAACCTTCCTCTGAATGACCCCAGGTCAGTTCTAGTTGGATGAGATGTACATTTAAATATCTTCACATCAAAGAAAAGGGAGAAATTATTATACCTACATCCTCCACTTTAATTTTTAAACCAATTCATCCATTGGGGTTGTCTCTAATCAAGATGCTACCTCCAGAAAAAGTCTGCACTAGATATAGCAGGCAGAGCAACACCTTCCTCCTGTTGTGCAGCAACAGATCGTTCAAGTCAGGAGCCTGGGCTGTGCTGAATTAAAATTAGTCAATTCCCAAAATAAATGTCAAAATATCAGCAGGCTCCTCTTCTCTCCACGCCATGGGAACCATTTCACTGTTGTTACACTTGTTAGACAGCTCTTTCCCCATATTCCCAGGCCTAAGAAGGAGACCTTGCCTTCAGAACCCTTTCTTACTCCTGTCCACACATTTCCTGGTCCCCCAAACCTGCATTTGTGTCAAGAATTTAGCCCAGGGAGAGGGGAGGGGGTGTCTACAACATGGTATAATTAATTTGCATAGAGGTATAGGACAAAATTGGTGTATGGCTGCTTCTTTTCCTCCAGACATGCATGCTGAGGAGAAACTCAGCTCACCATCAGCATATGAGCACAGAGCTGGTGCAGGAGAGATTCCCACACTCAGCAGATGGCAGGTGAAAAGCCCCATGCACTGACCCACAATGGCCATAAACAGAGAAGCTCTCATCCTTCATTGCTCACAACTTGTCTGAGGACAGTGCCACACAAAGCCATCCCCTCTGCCCATCAGGGTGCTGCAGCAGGGCTCCAGCCATGCCTCCCACGTGCTCTGCAGCCTTTCCCTGGGAAATGGGCACACTGAGGCCTCTGCAGGTGTTTGGCAGCACCCAGAGGTTCAGCAGTGCTGAGCACCTCCAGGGTGAAGCACCACAGGGGTGACTGGAACCCAGACCTTCCACTGAGTTGGAATACCATGCCCACAGTCATCCAGCTGGCAAAAAATAGGCATGGGTATGGTTAGTCTGACAGCAGAACTTGCAAGGGATGTTTCTGCTCTGCATGACCCCCAAGCCTTTCTCTAGCATCACACCACTTAGTCTGAGGACAGAGCTGGAGCAAGTTCTCTCCTCCTGATCTCAAGGACACAGGCCCTTCAGATGATGCAAACTCAACTTCAGCAGCAGTTTGTTGCCAGGGGAACTGTCCAATTCTTACTGTGTTGCAAGAAAATCCCTCTCTCCCCCCTGTCTTTTTCAGTGTGTTTAGAGAGTGTCAGTCCTGAGGCTACCAGTCCCAGGCTTCCTCTCCCAGCTCTCTCCAAAGTGCCAGGAACGAAGCAATCAGGACAGTTCAGCAATCAGTGTCTTGATATAATCCTTCCTCTTTGTCAGTCAGTAGGAAATAAATTACTCACTGGAGCCTGCTGCAAAGATACCACCCAGGCACAGATAACATCCCTAAAAAGGGATGTGAAAGACAAAGACTAATCAAGGATTCTGCAGCTGTTAGAGGAAAGTATTTTCTATGGCAAAGAAAATACCTCATTTTCCTGAGTATTTCCCATGTGATTTTACCTCCATGCAAATTGTCAGCATAGAGACTGGAGTCCAAGAGATGTCTAGAGGTTCTGTGAATTTTCAACATCATTAAGCTTAAGATTGAATGAAATAGGAAGCAAAATATAAGCTTTCTGATATTCAATATATCTATTCTTACCTAACAGTTACATGAGGGTGAAGGAGAGGTATAAGTGGCCAGGAGAAAGGCCACAAAAAATTTCATGTTTTGACACAATCTAAATGGCAGAGCTGAAATGAAAAGCAAAATACTGAAACAGTCACAGAAGCCCTTCTTGAAAGAAATAGGTTTAGCTTAGAAAAGGATTCTTATGCTCCAAATTCTTTTCTAAGAACTTGGCTGAAGATTGAACACATTGCAATGCTTCTTTTAACTTCATCACCTCTTAGAAGAGGATGAAGCCCCAGCTGATGCTGGACTTAACCATTCAGAGTGTCCAGATCAGTGTTTGGGAAAACACAGATGTTTTGTTGTGATGTTTGAGGACTAACTTTACCAATTTCTTTCTATTAGAGATACCTATTTGACACATGCATATTCCTATATGAATTCTGGTTTGGTAGTTTAAGAAATCTATCAGCAAACTGTTCTGTTCAAAGCAAGCTGCCTATTCCTGAACATTTCTGTAACATGCATTGATTTCAAAAAGGTAATAAATGTATTTTTACTCCAACGCTTAGCTGCTTAACTCTGCAATTTATCTCATCACTCCCCTAAGAAAGCTGATCAGACTGACAGCTCATTTTTTTCATCTTCTTCATGATGATAGAATTAGAACTCATCACCTTGAGAAGACACAGGGATATTCAAGTTGGGGGAACTTTATGTTTAAGGTTATAATTTCCCTTTGAAGCACCATGTCCAAAGACTTCAAAAGGAATTTTCCTCTGCAGTAAGGAAGGGATGAAGGAAGAGTGAGAAAAAAAATAGCTGTAACATTGCAAGACATGTTGGTTGATCTCACAATATAAAGATTATCTTGGAAGCTGTACCTGAATTTATCTTAGTGTTTACTGTAGCCAAGCTCTCTGCAACCCAAGATTTAGTAACTGCAATTTGCAAATGACTGCTGAGCCTTGCAATACAGACCATACTTCTTCATCATACTTTTGCTGTCATACCTTTTTTCATACTGTGTGTTAAAGGAAAACCAATTGAGATAATATAAAAATAGTTGATAAATCTTTCTGCTCCCTGGGGTCTCTGCTCTTTATTCCTAATCACAGGACTAAAGCACAAGCAGGATAGACCAAAACAAGTCTCTAATTAGCTGAGCTAATTAGTTCAAACATTGGACTCCAACCTCTTCCACTATTGTAGGAGAGGAAAAAAAAAGGTAATTTCAGTTCCCACTCTTAGCTTCCCCAGTTCAAACTGAACTCTTCTCTGGGTATTTACACACCTGAGAGCCTGCCAACATTCACATGCCCTGGGAGGTTAACACAACTGAGGAACCAGGATATCCATGGGTATAAAAGAGTCAGCAAATATCCAAAGAGATGCACTTCTTCACAACTAAAGCACATACACACCTCTGTAGTTCACCTATTAGTTGTTTTAATTGATTTGGAAGTAGAAAACAATATTCTGATACTATTTTTGCCAAAAACCAGCTTTTTTTTTCCCCCCACATCAAATGAAATTAGAATTTCTTAAAAGTTGAACTTTGTAAGACTAGCTTTCATTTATTACTTAGTTAAAAAAATAGGCACAGAGCATCTGGATACTTTGGGTGTTGTCATATCTCCAGTAACATCTGTGTGATACAAACTGCATTATAGCAGCCCTTGCCAAGATAGTGCTCACCTTCCAGTGAAATACAGCAGGACAGGCTCTTGACCAAGACTCAGTCACCTGAACACACACCAAAGGGACCCCTAGGAAGGGCAAAGCCTTGAAGGATTATTCATCAGTGAAGGAAAATTAGTGTCTGCTTGCCCAGAACAAACATGAAGGCAGCTGGGATGAAGAGGTAGGACCCATTGAAATGTATTTATTTTTTTGTTTTAATGAATGGCTATGATATAGAGGTGATGGATTTCATGTCCAACAAAGGCCACAAAAATGGTGAAGGGTCTAGAGGACAGATCTCATGAGGAACAACTGATGGAGCTGGGATTGTTTAGCCTGGAGAAAAGGAGGCTCAGGGAGATGTCAGGGAGGCTCTCTCCCTAAAGAAGATTGTGCTGGGGTGGGGTTGGACTCTTCTCTCAGGCAACAAGTAGCAGGACAAGAGGAAATTGCCTCATGTTGTGCCACAGGTTTATATTAAATACCAAGAAAATTTTCTTTCATAGGAAGGGCTGTCAAACACTGGAACAGCCTGCCCTGGCTGGGGAAGTGGTGGATTCCCCAGTCCCTTGAAGTATTTAAGAGCCATGTAGATGTGGCACTTAGGGACATAGGACAGTGGTGGACTTGGCTGTGCTGAGTTAATGGTTGGAGCCAATGATCCTAGAGGCTTTTTCCAACCTAAACTATTCTTTGATTCTATGTCCTAAATTGCTACCAAAGGAGAGAACTCTGAGCTGTACTGGGGCAGAACACAATCAAGTGCAAATTCTGTCACATAAGGGAAAAGGCAGCAAAGGTGGCCAGTGCCAGGGGATGACAGATGCCAGAGCCTGGGAGGTATATTGCACAGGTCCAGGTGTCCCACTGCCAAGGGAAGGCTGCACTGGGAGAGTGGGGACTGGGCCAGACAGGGTGTGGGGGGTGAATCTGGACAGGAAGCATCAGGCAGAAGATTGCTTGGTTGGTTGGAAATACTGATGATGCCTTCAGAAAGGCCGGAGAAGGGAATTTCCTAGAGCAGCTGAGCCTGTCCCCAATGGTTTCATCCCCTTTGTGCTCTCTGCTGTAGTTGGGTGAGATCATTCCTCCTTCCTCTTCCTCTTTGCTTTTGTGGTGAAGTGACATCTTTGGCTCCAAACCGGACAAGGGCAGAGCAGACTGTGATTGTTTCCTTCTCAGGGCAGGGCAGGTCTCTGTCACTGAGAGTAACACTGGGGCTGTCTCAAGACTTTTCAAGGCCACCAACACAGAGCTGATGAAGGACCCACAGCCTCAGTCTGCTGTGTTTCTGCTAAGCAGCTCAGGCCAGTACACACAAGAAGCCAGCTTATGTTTCCTCTAGTTCCCAGGGTTTCTTTTCAAATATTCGTTTGGAAATTCTATCTTCCTTAAAAGATACACTCCACACTCAATAAATATGCCTTTACAAGAAGGTCAATGGCAGCCTGGCTAGTTGGGAGGTGTGACTGTTAGTCCAACAGAAAAGGTGTTGGTGATTCCAGGCCAGCTTTATCCTCAGCCTGACAAAACCTGCTGCTTGTATCTAGCACAAACCCATATCATTTAGGCTCCCTTGGCTGGATCTGTACATCTTTTCTTCAAGCTGTGCTCATACTACAGAGCAGCCACACAACCCCATGTTCATCTTTGCATTTTGGTGGTGTTTGCAAGGCTATTTGGTGGTTGTGGACGAGGTTGCTTTCAGAGGAAACTTAACCAGGTGCTGTGATTCGGGTGTGCAAAGAGAAAAATGCACTTTAAACTTTGCTGGGAATGCAAAAGCCCAAATGAATGATGGGGTGCATTCACCTGAAGAACCAGACTAAGCCTGCTTTGGACTAAAGTGGCAAATTGCTTGCAGTGGAGGTGCAGGGGCCCCAGCATGGGCATCATCAGTCCTTGGATGTCACTTTTGTCACACACAACCCAAACTGTACATTCAGAGAGGAGGCAGATGGACAGAAATCCATTTTTCTCCTTTATTCTGCTATGAGTTATAGCCTTGAGAACATAGAAAGGAATGTTTAGAGAACCTGGAAGAATCAGGGGCAGTACACATATGATAAACATAAGCAGAAATTTCTGATATATGCGACTGTTAACCAGCCACTCTTATTCAGTACAAATTCAGCATAAAGCAAGGAAAAGGAGGAGAGATTAGGGAGAGAAAGCTGGAACAAGTGGTGCTAAGGCACTTGTAACAAACACTAAAAGCCACCATATAAAAATATAACAGCTGAAGCCAAAATGAGACTGTGCCTGACAGTACATCTGATATACCAGAAAGATGTCTGCTAGAGAATTCATGATATGAGATTCGGGAGAAATAAGGATAAACTATTATTAGAAAACATACACAGTATGCCATACCACTTATATCCAGAAATAGATTTTACTCAATCTTCCCCATACTGCAGATTTATAAAGCTTTTAAAAATCTTAGCAGCCCAGTGGTCTTTTGTAACCGTGAATCAGAAGGTGTGTCAGCGGCACTGCAACCCCACACGCCAAACCCCGGCCGCGCAGTGAGCGGTATCCCAGCCCATCTGACGCGCGATTTAACTCGTCTGGGGGAAGCCTCTAATCTGTCTTGTTCCCAGGTTATTCGGAGGCAGCAGCTGATAAGCAGAGCTCTGCAGGCACAGATAACGCCGTGGCCCGGAGCAGGAGCGGATGAGCCGCTCTTCCTGCGGTGCGCGGCGCGGCTGACCCTCGACAGGCCGGCCGTGCGAGCAGCGCCCGGAGCAGGATGAGAAGCTGCCCGAGAGGTCGGCAGACGCCGGCAGGCAGCACGGTGGGCTGCAGCCCGCCCCCAGGCACACCGCTGCGCCCTGCGTGCCCGGCCAAGCCTTGGTCGGACACAGGGCAAGGAGGCTGCTGAGCCCCTGAACGCCGCGGCAGCCTCGGGGAGCTGCTCTCAGCGTCAGACAAGGGCTCTTTGCTGGATGAGAGGAACAAACCTCGCAGTCTAGGTAGTGTCCAGGAAGGAAAAATGATTAACAGGGAGCCAAATTTCATCTAAATCCAGCTGCATTTCAAATCTCCAGGCCACTGTGCTAAGATACCCAACACACTGCAGCAAAGCCAGCCTAAGACAGGAGACACGATATCTTTGCCTAAGACTGATGGGTTTCTTAGTTACTTCTTTCTTTCTCCCCTTTCTGTGAGAATTCATGGACCTTTAAACACCATTTAAATGAAATTTCAAGCACTAGCAAACTGCATCATGGCACCTAACACAATGCAACATTCTCCAGCCCATTGCTACACAAAATCCCTACGGCACTGTAGGAGAAAAACAGTAATCAATAAAATACTATTGCGTGTGGCACTTAAACCAGGAGGTGTGTTCTTCAGAGAGCAGTGCTTAGAGAATAGGCTTCTGTGAGCATGCTGGTACTCAGATCTCATTAAGTAAAACCACTATCGGGTTAATTAGTTAATGACTTGTAAGCACATTGAAGAAATATGATATTGGGTATATCAGTGTGAGCTGCCATTTATTTCAGGGGTAGTGGGGCATATTCTGTATTTGAATGTGACCATACAATCCCATTTGGCTTCAATTGTAGGATCTGAATAAAGACAGGATATCAGATCAGGACAGAATCTGGCCTTTAAAAATGCTGCTTTTAGCAACACCCATCTCCTCATGACTTTAAATTCAAAGCAGAGAAAACAGTTTTCTTATACAAACTAGAGGTATATTACACCCACAGAAAGCAGTTCTCCCTTGCCTGCAGCTCCACTCAAGCCACAGAACAGTACCAGCTACTCAGAGGGAAGCAAGCTCAGACAATTCTGAGACACAAAAAACATGAGAAGTACTACAGAACAGTGGTATGGACAACAGGGGAGTTATTACACTATGACAGAAGCATACCCAGACTACATTGGCTCCTAAGAGCTCTGCAGAAAAAAAAAAAGTCACAGCTAGACACATCTGTGCCAATGTCAAAAGGTAAAACAGATAAACACCCTAAAATGCAACTCATGCAGTCCTGTAAGTGCACTTGAGAGGATTGTGTTGAGGCAGGAAAATACTGTCTAGAAAGCTATCAATAAAACAACCCTCCTAGGAAAATATCACCTCTAGTCCTCCTCAGCATTTATACCCTCCTTTAAGCTGGCCTTCACATGTCCCTTAGACTAAAAGCTGAGTATAAAGCACTCCAGTATATCTATAAAGCAAGATGCCTGGAGTCCAAAACAAGTGAGGTATCCCCAGAAGGATGATGGGGTTTGGGAAAGGCGCTCTGAGGGTGGGAACAGACACACACCTCCTGCCAGAAAACATTCTATTACCAGCAGTGGCCCCTGGCCACACAGTTATGCCTCTGTGCTGTGGTGAGACCAGCAATTCAACCAAAAAGGACACCACCTCAGCCATCCATTTAACACCTGCACACAGACAACATTTGGAAAGCTCAGCTCCCCTGATGTTCAGACTATGCATGGCAAGCATCTTTCTGTGCATGAAGCCAGTACAGACCTCAGTTCTTTGGAGGTAACACAATTACACATATATATACATATAATTATATATGTATTATCTCATCATAATTGTAGAAGATACCTTTACATGCTGCACTCTATGTCAACTGTTTACTGCTTAGAGCTTGACTCTAGTCAAATTCATAAATTAAGTTGATAATTAATACTAAATTAATTACTTTATGTTGCTAATTTTGAATTCTATTCTTTCAAAAGTCCAAGAAAGGGCAATACGATATCAAAGAAAGAACAACTTATCTCAAGGTAAAGCAGTATTATTACTACAGAATAAAAGATGGTCCATGTATGGAACTAAATTTGAATATCCCAGAATTAATAACCTTGAAGAATCTGCCTGCATGTAAATACACCTTTTTGCCCATTCAACTGCACAGTCACTCTGTGAAACCTCAGAGAAAGCAATTTAAATTTTTTTAACAAATGCAAAGAGTGAAACAAATCAGGTATCTCCAAAAGGCCAAACTATGAAAAATAGATTTCATTACTGAAGCAAAAGGCAAGACCATTTGGGAAATTGGAAGCATGGATTATTACCCCCAAAGACTCAAACTACATTGACTTTTCCCATCCATTATTCATCAGAGATGCCAAATTAGACAATCTCCATGTCAAATCACTCCTCAGCAAGCCACAGCTATGCCAGTCAGGGGCCAGGGGCCAACAGGGCTGGGGTGGACCCTGTGTGAGCTGTGGCTGAGGGGCCACACCAGCCCCACTTCCACCTTTCTTGGACAGGAGCAGTCATCCCAGGTGAGCAGCTCTGGGGCACACCAGGTCTTCTGCCTGCAGGAGCAGGGAAGAGTTTTGCTTCTACTTGAAAGATGAGCTGCATAATTTCAGGCCCCAATACCTCTCCTG
The DNA here is from genome assembly GCA_013398075.1 of Notiomystis cincta. Classification (NCBI taxonomy): domain Eukaryota; kingdom Metazoa; phylum Chordata; class Aves; order Passeriformes; family Notiomystidae; genus Notiomystis; species Notiomystis cincta. The sequence continues at coordinate 349,734 of VZRX01002132.1, forward strand.
TCACCACAAAAAAATTCCTTGTAGGATTTTATGCTAGGCTTCTTTGTATTCTTGCACCACTAAGAATTTTGAAGTATGTCAAGAGGGACAGGAGCAAATAAAGGTAAAAGATTAAATGGCACCAAGAATACTCTTCTGTCATCTAAAAATACATCCTGCCACAGTGCCTTCTATGTGCCCTTTCATCTTTACTCCACTGCTATGGCATTTGGTATTCCTTGCCCCATATTTCTGTTGGGTCCTGCACTCCCTGCTCCCCTCCTCTCCCAGCATCTACCATTCTTTCTCTCCCTGCAAAACACTTGCAATTTTCACTCTTCATTATCAGTCTGTCTCTTCTTTCCTTCCAGAGTAATTTTTAAAGGCTGGGAGGCTGGGAAGAACTAAGACTGCCTCTCTGTGTGTGCAATACTTCTCCACCCAGGAGCAGAGGAAACACATTGACCTTCTCTGCAGCCAGAGGGTGAAGAGTGGACGAGAGCACAGCCCTGGGGACACGTAAGAGCCCAGTTCTGAGGGGACCAGCAGTGGTCAGGAGCTGCAGCCCTTGGTGAATCCACCCCAGCATCCCAACAAACCCCATGTTCTGCAGCATCACTTCACAGCCCAGTGTCCTGGATGGTGCCAGCCTGGGAAATAAATATGAGCAGGATACACATAAACCAGCCCATTTCTTTGCCAGTGCTATTTCAGAACCGGCCTTTCCCAGATAATTTTAGCTCGCTTTACCGGTTGATCCCTAGAGCAAGGGGAAATTCTGTTTTTTCTCTCAACGTTGTTATACAATATTGTGATGAGCTGAATACACACAGCCAGAGGGAAAATGAGGCTTAGCAAGCACTACTTCTTGGCAACCAGTTTTTAAACAGATGTTCAGCTGTCGTAAGAGGCATTGTGGTGGTGGGCTGGGCCCTAGTACAATGTGCAGCCAAGGATGTAGTGACAATTGTACAGGATTAATTAAACTTCCTGAATGACCTCACTTCAAGGCTCTGCAGAGACCAGATAAGAATCACACAGCTTTGCCAAGAGCCTTAAAAGGGAAAGGAAAGGGAGGGAAAAGGACTTCCCGTAAACGTAAATGTGGACTTCTTTCTCCGGGTTGTGGAGCAGCACCTGGCAGGGGCCTGGCAGGGAGGGGGACAGCACGGCTGCTCTCACTCCCTTTGAGCCTGGAGAGATGAATGGGTCAGATGTGCAAAGCAGACAGCCCAGGCAGCCCTGGAGCCTCACAGCAGTGTGCAGAGCAAGCTACCTCTCCAGATTCCTTCAGTCCTGCTGCCCTCCCTCCTGTTTCTTGTTCCACTTAACACAGCACTTCCCATCCATTCCAGGACCCCAGGGCATGGAAAGACCCACCAACACAAAGCTAGGAGCACCTAACTTGTAAATAATTTCATTTCCTAACTTGCTCCCTCGGATCACCCACACCTGAAACACACCAAAAGCTGGCATAGTCCAGCTGATTTCCCACAGAAAAAGCATGAAAGGAGCCATTACAAATTTGGCTTCTCTTTCCCATGTCGATCTTCCAGCACTACTCCAGCAGATTTTGCAACATGAAAACACCTTGTGTGCACCTGCTTGCCACTTTCCTGGATGTACAACCTGTACCTTGTACTGTACACAGCATCTGTCAGGCTGTGGTGCAGCACTCACACTGAACTGCAAAGGTACTGGAAAATAATTACATCCTTGGTCATGAATGAAAGAGGGCCAGGACATGAACTTGAGCACAGCCCATATTGTTGAACTTCCAACAGGCTTCCTGGCCCAATTGTGTCTTCCAAGACAATGTCCAGGCTTATTTCAGGGAACACCACAGTGTAATAATTAAGATGACCAAGGCTGGCTTGTTCTGGGAGAAAGAGCTCAGCCATCAGCACTGCAGCATCCCCTTGGAATGGCCAGGACACAGTCCATTCTACTTGCTCATCAGGGTGAACATGAAAAGCCCAGAGATGCCCCCTCTTGCTGGTCTCTGGACATGGGTCAGTTTACACACCTTCACCTGGGGATGAGGGATTGTTCATCAGTCAACCTACCGAGCAAGGGTGCCCAGCTGCAGGAGCAGTGTGGCCTGATGTGAAGGAGGAGGGATGCTCCTTTCCACAGCAGGCAAATGGATTGTCTTAGACACAAGAAGCACAGCTGGAGGAAGGAGATTTGCAGCTCTTAGGGAATAGCCTGTCTGTGGTTCTCTGCACAAGTGGTGCTTGCTGTGTCCTACAATGCCTGCAGAAAACATGCTGCCACGGAGTTCAGCTTGCACACCTTTCCCATCAGCATCCTGGGATGTGCATCAGCACCAAATTAAATTCTTAAGCTCTACTCACTCAACCCTGCTGCTGACCTAAAAAGAGGGTTGGCTCACAGAACTTATGGAGAACAGTTCAGGAAGTTATCCACAGAATGAAAAATATTCTCCTACAAAATTCATGTTTGTCAAAGTAGGAAATTTCTTCGGCCTTTCCGGCCCACAGTCCTGAACAGAAAATCAGTTTATCAGGAAAGAAATCAGGAGCTGATCATCTCAAGGTTTTTAACTTTACACATATATCTAATGTATTTATATGCTGATCTTACTGTGTTATACATAATACATAGGGTTTTGAAAAACTGCTGGAGAGAGTAAAAGACCAGAAGAGTTAAATCTTTTGCTCAAGTCCCACCACAAAATACTGATAAGAATCAAGAACAGAACTCATGTGAAATAGCAAAGCAGAGCAGAATCCAAACTGATTGGCAAGATGCCTATCAATTTCAAAGGGACCACAATTTAATCCCTGGAGTCTTGACTTCTAACCTGACCTCCTTGTGGCACAGCAGATTATCAGCTGAGAAACTGCTCTTTTTCAGGCTGATCAGCATGACGGTGCATGTGACATGCATCTTAATAAGCAACGTATGATAAATGTGTTTTTAAGTACTGTTTAACAAAATAGGTCTAGTAGATATTAAAACCATCAAAAATTTGATTTTCCCCCCTAGATTTATTCAGTTTATGTGATCCAGGCTCCAAGTCCCTGCTATTCATATACATCTCAAAAGTCTAGAAAAATTATCATTTGCCTCAGCCAAACACAGTAAGTTTCCTTCTCAAATACAGAATCTGCCCCATGAAATTTAGAATAGCACATTCAAATAGGGTTAAGCACTCTCATTTAATCTTTAGCATGGGTTTAATTACTGCATGGCTTGATCTCCTGGTGCCTTCTCTTCACAATTAGGCTCCAAAAGGGGAAAATCAAGGACAAGAAGAAAGGAAGAGCTGTGGATGTCACCATGCTCATTGTGGGGCATCTTTCATCTGTAAAATAAAGAAAATAGCCAAAAAGTTGTGCTGCTTCTGTGGCAAGATGAGACAGAGAGGAGGGACATCTGAATCTGACAACACATGTCTTGTAAGGAAGGAGGTGGGCAGCCTGGGTAAGCAAACACCCCAAACCTTGACCATCCAAAAACATGGGAAGAAAAGCCAGATGTTTGCTCCCAGACTGAGCCTGCCTGGAGCAAGAGGCAAGTGTAGAACTGCCCCTGGCTGTACCCAGGAGCCCATTGCTTCTGTGTGCCCTGGGCTGGCTCTGGCCCTGCAGCAGGAACCTGTGACCTGAGCTGCCTGCAGGACACAAGGACAGCTGGGGATGCCAGCAAGCACTGAGCCTCTACCAGAGGGCCTGACGAGCAGCACTCATTGTTTTCCCTGCACAGGGAGAAAACAACATTATTACATCCTCTGCACACTCCCAGAGTAACCACATCTGCGCCTTTTGCTGTTTAAAAGAAACTGTTATTGGAAAAGCACACTGCAGAGCACGCGTTTTCTACATTGTTTTCTGCACTTGGGGCTCAATTTCACTTTAATTCCTTTAAAAGCACACTTTCAAAAGCACTTTGTGACCTTGTGCAAAGTCCCAGCTGAATTCTTTCTGCACAACACCCAGGCTTTACCTGTAATAACATCTCAACTGGAAAAGTAACAATACAAAAGAGAAATTATTAATACATAAACTATAAATCTGTTGGTAAAATGAGTATGTTAACCTGTTTACAGTGGAAAAACAGAGCATGATCTTTCCTGAAAGCTCAGTCCACCTCCTGATCAGACATGTCAGCAGCAGAGCCAATGCCACTATAAATTAATTGCCTGTAGACCCAAGGTTAAAAGGCTGATTTATGCCTTGCAGTAGAGCAATGGTTACAAAAGCCCTTCTCAGCCTAGAGACTCAGATAGAAACAGCCCTCAGGTTCAGAAATTCTTAATTCCAGCTCAGGCCTGTGATTAAAAATAAAAGACATCCACAGTTTAAACAAATGTTTTTTGACCCACAGGACTACAAGTGTACAAATATAATCCTTCAAGATTTACTCTCACAAGCTCATCAAATGTTATTACCTAGTGATTAAGCAATTGTTCAGTATGGTTTAAAAATTATATTGACAACAAAACACCAATAAAATTTATCTAAATCCTTCCAAAGGTTTTGATATAAGTCAATATCATTTGCAAGCAAATTGTCTTAGATGAGATGAAAATCAGAAACCCTAAAAAAAGCCTAGAAGTCAGCACTCTCAGATTTAGGAGAAAAAGAGAAAGAGAAGAGTTTGATGAGTTTCTTCCACTGTGTTTTAATCTCACAAGCTTTATTTGCTTAAAAAAAGAGAAAAAAAAGAAGATTAATTTGCACAGAGATAAAAAAAAATAGTTTTTCTAAGAGGACTCCATCCTCAATTTGACAAAATAATTTTGATGCTATTTCAGAAAAGCCCCTATGTAAAATGAGTGCTTTTCTGCCTTCCACCTTTAGGCTTTTCCATCAGCTTTCTGTCACACCCTGACATCTCTGCCACTACACCAGCATCCATCTTCACCTGGCTCAAGCCTTCCCTGTGCTGCAGAGCCCCAGTGCCTGTCCCCATGAACAGGGGGTTTCCAGGTACCATGGCAATCCCTGGCTGACACAATGCTCCTCTAAGGTGATGCTCCTCCTCCCAGCAAGCCCGGAGACCTATGTGCTCTCTCAGGAGGGCAGCTGCATGCCTTCATGATCAGCACTGGCACCTGCCCAGCAGCAGCTTTTCCGTGGTGTCCCATGGATTTAAGTTATTAAATAATATTGGGCCCATCCCAGTTAAGAAGTAATACATTGACAGCATCAGCAGGAGCCAAATGAATTATTTCCAGGTTTTCGTGTGACTGAAGTAACTAGCTTTCTACTATGCCAATGCTGCAGTTGTAACCTAGAAAGCAATTATTTTAATATCAAAGACCAACATCATATGTATAATTTTTAATGAAGAAAGCAAATTTCTACAAACAGGTAGGATACTGATGGAAGACAGACTCTGCAGGCAGGAGGGTATGTTGCTCCAAGCAGCTACATCCCTGCCTCCCCCCAGTAAGCTGTATTAACTGCTCCAACACCTCTTCATGGCAGATAATAATGCCTCTAACAAGCACCTGACTCTGCCTGAGTATCTGCTAAAAGTGTCATTGTCACTCGAGAGAGAGTGCTGCTTAATGCTCCTCTCCCAATGCGGTGAAGTAGCTCAGCACAGACAGCTCTCTCTCCTCTGCTGCAGCCTGCTTACCTCCCACTTTTCCACATCCTGCAGCAGGCTTGGGGTTTCTGCCACTCTCCCTAGAGGTGCTGAAAGGATACAGTCCCACTCCTGGGGATGCCCTCTCATATTTGCCAATGGAAGTCATGGAAAAGGGCACCAAAGCTTTCAAACTGACATTGGATTAAAATTCTCAAATGTCAGTTAAAGACATGAGAGGGATAAGCAGGATACTTCAGACACACTTCTCAAGAAAAGGCAGAAAGAGCATTCAGCTGCACCTTTTCCAGGGTCATCTTTCCCTGGAACAGCAGGATCTGCCCTGAGGGCTTTGGTCAGCAGCAGTGCACAGCTCAGGGCAGTGGACCTGTGAAAGGCTGGGATAAACAGTACCAGGTGGGCAAAAGAAGGTAGGAACCAACTGCATTTTAATCTATAGGTATTAGTTCTGCCAGCTAGCATAAATTTAAAGAAGAAACAAAACAGCAGTCAGAGGGAAACACCTGCAGCTCTTTTAGAGTCACTCAGCTTTGAACTTTTAACTTCTTTGTTTCCCCGGTTTAAATAAAGCAATTAGTAACATGCTGACAATTTTTTAATGTGCTTCCCTGCGGAAGTGTTACCCATGAGCCCATGATAAGACCACAGCACAGAAAGGGCACTTAAAAGATAGTTCTGAAATTGTTGTTGTCACATTTAAGAGATAAAAAACCTTTTCTCTGCCACAGGGATGGGGAATAGCAAAGTATTTGAATCAAATTAGCCAGCTGGGTACCTAAGAAAGATAAGTGCATGCAGAGTGTACTGACCACATACTGCTCTTGCAGGGGGTTGACAGGGAACATATGTGAAGACTTGATGGTGCTGGAAGGATCTGAAGACCCCGCCAGCAAGATTGCTTTTGGCTGCACAGTTTGAACCTGATTCAGTCTCTCTGCTCCTGTGATCTCCACCACCACACCTGTGCAACCAGAGCTAGATTTCCCTCATGAAGGCAAAATTTAGACATAATCTGCCTCCTGGAAATGTTCCTCTCAGCAGTTCTTCCCTTCCCTTGGGTCTTCTCTAAATCCCACTGTTTTGTCTCTGTGTTGGTTAATCCCCCAGATAATTCTGCATGTTCTTAAGAGGTGCCTGGGAATAGGAAACTTTCCCTGGCAGGAAAAGGGAGAGAAAAACAGAAGTTAAAGCTCACTTTAAAATGTTGAGTTGGTTATTTGTCATGCCTGAGTGGTAATTCCACCGAGACAGCATCAAACTGCATATTTGTGAGGCAGTAGCTAGCACCAAAGCCTTGGCTCCATTCCCCTTAGACCTGAGAGCTTTGTGGAGCAGAAGACTTCTCCCAGGAGACTCCACTTCCCAGGAAGGTTTATTTCCCCATAGCTGAGATCTGAGACCACATGCCTGGAAGCAGAGAAGGGAGCCTTCCCCTCCATCTTAACCCTTTGTACCAAACAAGCCACGAACCTACCAATGTCCCTGACCTGCTGTGTTTGCCCCAGCTGCACACTGCACTTCCAGGACAGTAGAAAGGCCATGGGAACATTTCATGAACGTTTCAAGGGCAATGTGCTGTGCTGCTGTGCTGTGTGTTTACAGGTTTGAACATCCTCACTATCACACATAAAGCAAAAGCTAAAACAGGCCCCTGTGGCAGCAAATGCTGTATCTTGTCACATCACAAAACCTACAGGGCCCATGCAATCAAGATCAGACCCATTCACTGACACCTCCTCACCCTGGGTACCTGTGCACAAACAAGAGTCATTCAGCCTTCTGCCTGCACTGAATCCACCGGGTTTATTTTAAAGCTGTCTTTGGGTTAACATGACACATCTGCAAATGCAAAACCTCAAACTACTCTGCTGAGGATTTAAAGAGGGCAAATAGGGCACAGCTATAATAGGAGTGAAAATTCCTAGCAGAAAGGACCTTTTAAAACCACAGAGATACGTCCTTTTCATAACTTCTATTTCTGAAATGCATGTAAGGATTGAAAATAAAGCCATCATCACATGCAATCACAAACTAAAATTGTTCCAAACCCACAAAAAAAAATGGATGCAGAGAAATTCAAAGTTACATCTCTGCATGGCTGTTTTTCCTCCCCAGAGTGACAGAGCCACCTCTGCCTCTGCCACATCCACCCACCAGTGAGTGAATGGCTTGTGTCCCCTCTGGACCTTCAGCTCTAGGAAAGCTCTGTGGGGCCTTGAGTGGAAGTGGCAGACATTTCTGTGCCCCATGCCTCCACCATTTGCCAGGCACTGTGTTTCATGTTCCTGCTGTTGGGTTTATGACTTCTGACCTGGCAGATTTAACCCTGATGCCCCAGAAAGTTTGTGTTGCATCATGCCTGCAGGCCCTGGGCCAGGGCAAATTAGTGGGGGGAAGCAGAAGATTTCCAGAGGAAAACCCCTAAAACAGCCTTTTGGGAAGAAAGCCAGGCTCAGATTTACATTTGTGGTCCTAAATTGAGAATCAAGGGAAACTCCAAGTGCTGTAAGAGCAGTATTTACAGGGTGAGCACACTACACCCCATGCTGTACATGGCAAAGGGCTTAACTGCTTGAAAGCTTATCTTCCTTTTTCCCCTGGCAAAACTCTATTGCTTACAATTAGAAAAATGTCTTTTCCTACAGCTCTAGACTGTATGGCTGTGTTGGCATTACTGGGACTGAGGACTTTCAGCCATGGAGTCCACCACTGCAGGCAGCTCTGGGAGGAGAGTTTTCCCCAGGAAAGGAAAGATTTCTCTACTCAGCCTCAGAGCTGTGAACAAGGTGGCTTGGCTAAGTCACAGATTATTGATTCAGAATGGTCCAAGCTTCTTGGAAGCTGAGAAAATACCTCTCTCTGCATAAAAGATGAGCCTGACACCAGAAATGCAAAAAGATTTTGGCCTGCTTAGAGAAGATGGCATTTGTCTCTCACTCCTTTCATGCCACTACTCCCAAATTTTAGGCTAACCACAAAAAATCTATATTTTTCACAAAGTCTCTTTTCTTGTATCAGAACAAATTCTCACCAACACACCTTGAAATCTCCTAGAAATATGAACTTCTGGCAAGAAGAAAAATCAAGCCACACAGCCTGAATACAGTCCAGTCAGCATTAAAGAAAAAAAATTGCTAATTAGGTGAAACAGAAGCACCTCAGCCTGGCAGCCCAGAGAGCCACAACTAATGAAGCATCAATGCTGCATCTTGGGTGATCAATCTCTGTAACTTTTTGAACTCTTTGTTCTACATTTAAATATTTTAATATTAATTTATTCTAATGCCATCTCAAGTGAATAATGTGCTATATCAGAATTGTGGTTTATTAAAAAACCTCCAAAAAAACCCCTATCAGATTCTTGTAGATCAGTCTGTCCTGGTTCTTAAAACCCAGAACAGCTATTTTAAGCAGGAAATCTGCCTATAATGGACTCCCTGGAGGGTATTCAGCCAGCTACAAGAACTTTATGTTTACCTTGAAAGCAGCCATCAGTCTAGGCTTAATGATGTCTAAAAACATCTCTAAAACCCATGGTTATAGGCTAAATAAATTCTATAGTCTAAAATAAATTCAGTCACAAATGCTCCAGTAAGAACAAGAGTGCAATAAATAACAATTAACATGCAGGCAAAGTGCAGTGACAGTACAGACAGGGTAGGATATTCCTGAAGGTCCCTGTACAATTCTTTTCTGACTGTGACAGTTCTTCCAAATTCCATCCTCCCAAAATAGAATAACAAGTGTTTCCCAGGGTTTCTACATAAGTCAGTTTCTACATAAGTCAGTTTCAAAGGTAAAAAAATAAATAGAAGAAGCCTACAAATCCTGAATTGCTATTTTGCATTTTCTGAGGCAGTCAGAAAACACCAACCTGGTCACATTTGACCCCTGAATGGTTGAAATTATGAGCTTTAATTAGTTCATCAAAGCATAACGGAAAAAATAGTATTTTCCTTTTTTAGTCCTTATCTTTTAAACCTGTAAAAAACAATCCCAGATTTAAGCAATATCCCCTTCTACATAACGGGGAAAATAAAACCCATTTGTGTGCCTGCCTGAAATCATCTCTCAACTCCACTCACCAGTCTAAGAAAATGAACTCTCCCTTCAAAGTCTTCATCTTTGCCAATGCCAGCAGTGTCTCCAGTCTTCTTAGCAATATTTGCTTAATCTTTATTCAGCATTTTGTGTCACAATTACTTCTTTTTCTATTTGTCTTCCCAACAGCAAGTAATGAGAAACAATTTTAGGGGAAAGGAGGGAGTGAGAGGAGATAAGGTGTTCAGAAAATGGGAAATCTGCCTGAATTTGGTTATCCTATGAGGTAGGAAGCTCTGTGGGCTGGCACTCTGTACTATAACTTAGGAAACCTGTATTTAGATGTTTCTTAAAGAGTCAATTCAGTGCCTGAAGTTCCCATTAAGTTTTTTTTTTTAGTTTATGAGTTCCCATCATCCTGGCATAAGTATTTCCAGCTCTGTGGCCATACTCTTGATGCTGAGTCTGGTAATCTCATCCACGAATCTGTGACAGATCCTTCCAACAAGTGTGGCACTTGGCAGAAAGAAGGAAATGTGGTCCAGGAAATCATCTTCATTTATGAACTGCTGCCTCCTTAAGGGAAGAGTTGTTTCTGTTTTTCCCTTCCATCCTGGAAGCCTGCACACAGCCCTGCTGTACCAGCCTGCTTGCATGACTACAGTAATAAACAAATCCCACATTTTGGATGAGGCCACAGGAAATGCTGGATTGCCTTGTGGCTGTTGCTGCTGACTGCAGGGTGAGACTGCCAGGTTTCAACACAGCAGCCACTCAGCTTCTTTAACACCAAAATAATAGAGGGAGGTTTCAAACACCAGTCATTCAGCCAAAGCACCATCCATGCATTACTGTTGTGAAAAGTGAAGTGGGGCAACCCAGGAAACTGAACCAAGGTGCAAAGGGTTGAAGTCTGTCCCTCTTCTCCTGCATGCAGCTCAAGCAGCAATACCCTTAAGAAATCAGTATTCAGTAGTGCAACCAGAACTACCCAACAGAACAGAATATCATAAATACACAATGCATAATTGGCTGGGGCCCTACTACTGCCACTCTGCTTCTACAAGCATCAAAGCATC
>VZRX01002132.1:364458-393004 GCA_013398075.1 Notiomystis cincta
CGCGGGCTCCCCCTGGTGCCGCCGCTCCGGCGCTGCCCGGGCCGCGGGGCCGCGACCGGGGGCGGCTCCGCGGAACCCACGGGGTGTGAAAAGAGACCTTTTTGTGCCGGCCACGCTCCAGCGCGAACGGGGAAGCACAAAGATGCGGCTTCGCAAGCACGGAGAAAAGCTCTATGACAGGAAAAACAAGGTCGCAAAGTTAGAGCGAGAACTAAACTGACTTCAAGGTATTTAAAAAGGAAAATAAAAACCCCAAAACTATTTCTAGATTGAGGCATTAGAAGTCCTCAAACCTCTAACTGAAAAACAGCTTCTCTGACAAATGCTGGGGAGGCTTTGGCTACAGCACCACAGAGCAAAAGCACCCTAGTCAGGCAACCTTCAAAGCACAATTAAAAAACAAAAAACAAACATTCAGAAACCCACAAAACAAACCAGTCTTTTAATAAACTCCACAGTTTTGACTACAGAACGAGAAAATGGGTTTCCTCCAACACCACATTGGCTGGGTGGCTGAACCTCCCCCCTGAATCAGGAGCTGCCACCAGAATACACCTATCATTGAGGACTTCTCTGGCATTTGAGTCAAACAACCAGACATAGGTGATGCCTTCCAGCAATAAAAATATTCCAGGCTGAGGCATGAGAAATGGACTTCAGAAAGTAACTTTCCAAACAAATAGTTGAAAGACTACTCCTCTGACAGCTGCTGGGTTCTTTGGCTATGGCACCCTCCATCAGGGCTGGGAAAAGACAGAAAAAGCCTGGAACTCCAGGTACGCTGGGACTGGGAAGCAGCTGCCACAGAAAGCCAGTGCTGACATGGCTGCATCCACCTTCTGCCCAGGGCTGATGGATGGGTTCTCTTACCTGGCTGGCCAGGGTTAAAAGAGAGCTCACAGCCCCAAGAGGAGTGGGGCTGTAAGGGCCCCATCAGGAGACACATGAAGGGTTTAATATAAAACTTGCTCTTCTCCATCTCCCTAAGGGAGTCTTGCTGACTACCATTTTGGGGAAGCTGCAAATCAGCTTTGGGAATTATTATCCTGCCATAATTACATGCAGCTGCATTTTTAGCCCCTCCATTAAGTACATATTACCTCCTTAAATCCCCTGAGAGCCTTTTTAACAGATTATTATAAGAGCTTTTTTTCATCCTTTATTTTTTCTTTAATTAGCTGTTATCCACACAAATTGGGCTAATACCAAATGAAAAAATATTTTCATGAAATTCACCACAGACAATCTAAAGCATCTTTTCAACATTAATTCTGTGCAACTGGGGCTGTGTTGTCCTTATTTCCAGTTGTTTTATCACTTATCATCTGGGCACAAATTCAACCTGATGCAGTATTTCCAGTTCTACTTCACTGATACCTGAGATACTGCCCAGCCACCCTTGGTAACACCATTGTGTGGACATCAGAGTCTGCACCATGCCCATAAACTGCTATAAAGCAAAGGTGTGAAATCAGCTATGTTCCCAGTCCCCTTCCCTGAGCACAGGGAAGCACATCATGTGCTGCTCTCACTCCCAAACCATGAAAAGATTTGGGTTCTCTGGAGCCAGTAGTTTTCAATGATGTCAAAATACTTCCTGTTGAAAAGATGCAGTGGTATATGTATATTGCTGTACAATGTGGGTTGTTTGGGGGGGTTCCCTAAAACAAGGACTGGAATGTGCTCAGTGTGTTCAGAACAGAGAGGTCTCCACTGCAACAAGAGATCCATGTCACCTCATACCATTCTAACAATTAAGGCTACTCCCATGAAGGCTCATGCTAAATCTGGGGAGGATCTGTGAAAAGCTGCACCAAGGATCAGTGAGCCAGCTGCCTCACAAGTTCGTGAATGTTAACAAGCTTTGACCCAGCCCTTGCTGACAGAGCACCGACTGGCACAGCTCAAAGGCAGGGCCAGCAGCGGGGGCTGTAACACCAAAAGGTGAGCCACAGCAGCTGCAGCAGGTCTGGACCTGGGAGGAGAGGGTGAGAAGCCCTTGTGCAGCCCCAGCAGGGACTCAGCATGCAGTGGAGCCACTCAACGAGTCTCTTGCAACAAAACATACAAATCAACCTTTTTTGTTAAGTGAAGATTGTCACAGGAGTGCAGTTTGGTGGGACTATCTTTGGTGTAACAGAGGGGACAGCTCCTTCAGGATCCACTGCCAAGCAGAGCAGCCACTCATTAGAAAGAGCCCAACTGGGACACTCTGCAGTGCAGAATTCCCCTCTGCTGTGCACAGCTTTGCACGAGGTCCTGATGCTTTTCCCTGAATTTCACTGATGCACCCCAGACCTGTAACTGAGGGAGATAAATGAAGCATTGGGTCCTTTAACTTGTTCTTCTAGAGCCAATGCAGTTCCTCATTAGACTTGCAGCAGCTTTGGTGGAGCCACTTGTTAAAAGAGGAGGAAAGAAATTTCTTTTTAAAGTGCATATATGGGCATTGAAATTGTATGGCCTCTTTGATAAAGGAATAGGATCTTCATCTAGTAAATGAAAAATGATAAATTATGTTAATATCTACACATCATTTTTCTTATTCATGTACTAGTACTTAATTCCTTAAGTATGATTATATATACTTCCTCACAAGTCACATTGTTTTTCAAAATGTAAAGACTATCACTTCTTATTTAATCCTTCAATGTCCTCTAAACCACATAAAACAGGTTCCTCTGCATTTATCTTCTTTTATGTTCAAGTGAGACTTCTTTTACATCCAGGCCATAAATGTGAAAGACAAACTGTACCAAAGTGAAAATTTATTTAAATATCAAAAGGGGAAAATGCAGTGGATTGAAAATAAAGTCTTACATAGGTTTTTAAATGAGAGTCTTGTCAAAGAAAAGTGTTTCCTGCATCTAGTACTTTGCAGAACAAAACTAATCAGGCTGCATCTAAAACTGAACACACACACACCATTTTAAGCAAAGTTCAAATGTGACTCGAGTGCGACTTGAGTGTTCAAGTGTGACTCAAGTGTTCAAACGTGACTCAAGAGTTGAGTGTGACTCAAGGCTCAGTGCTGTGACTGGATATCTGATTCCTAGATAGAGTCTTGTGACTACTCATGTGAGCAGTTTTAGCACCAAAATATTCTGCCTCACAAGTCTGTGGCCTCCTACCCCTCCAAAAAGTATGCATGTCCATAATATTACGGGACCATGGATAAGGGACATTCCCTTTGGTTTCTGCTGTGATGCAGAGACAGCCTCTGTGCTGGCACCAGCACCAACAAAAGCTAGAGATCTCCATAGCCTGTTTGGCCCTGGCTGGATGTCACTGCTCCTGAGGACATCTGCCAGTGAGAAGGAGGCATGATCCACCCATGCCCCTCACTGAGGCCAGAGCACACCTTACACATAGGCCTTTCTCTTGCCACTGTCTGGAGCAACCATCTGCTTCAGCTTCATGAGTGTTTAAGACTAGTGTGGTTTAAAAGAGGGCCTTGGGGTTTTTCTAATGAGTCGTGGAAAAAATGAAATTGTGATGATGGACGTGCCACTGTAGTCATGCATATTGCACTGTACCATTCTTTCCTCTACAGCTGTATGCAAATTCTTTTTTTTTTTTTACTGGGATCTGATGTGGGCTGTTGTTCTCTGATGTTTAGGGAAATTCCCAAATTAAAATTATTCCAGTACCAGTTTCATAATTCCATGAAAAGTTTCATCAAATGCCATTCATGTCACTCCCTGAAACAATCCTTGCAATTGCAGAATATGTGGTTACAGTGGAAAGAGGAAATGGTTTGTTAAAATACGTATTTTTAAAAGATACACGAATTATTGTAACAGCTAATTTACAATATTGGAAATATTGTAAATATTCTTGTTACATTGAATGCTTTATGTATTGGTATACATATAATTAATAAATATAGTGTATGTATAATATATTAGGTAACTCATCTGTTGGCCTGACCTACTTTTGAGGGAGTTGAGTTGGCTTCTGGGAGTCTGGGTCAGGAATGTTACTGAGAAGCTGCCAAGCCTGATCAAACCCACTATTAATGGTCCCCGTGGAAGCTGATAATAGAGCTGGCAGCACCTCTTCTTCTAAGACAGGCTGAGAATGTTGGGGCTGTTCAGCCTGGAGAAAAGAGGTTTGCATGGAGACCTCATAGCAGCCCCCCAGTATCTGAAGGGGGCCTACAGGGAAGCTGGAGAGGGGACTCTTGGTCAGGAACTGTAGTGATAGGACAAGGTGCAAATTGAAAGAGGGCAAATTCAGGTTAAATATTAGGATGAATTTTTCTCATATGAGGGTGGTGAGGCACTGGAACAGGGTGCCCAGAGAAGTTGTGGGTGCCCCAACCCTGGCAGTGTTCAAAGACAGGTTGGATAAAACACTGTAAATCCTGGTCTGGTGAGAGGTGTCCCCATGGCAGTGGGGGTTGGGATGAGGTGATCTTTAAGGTCCATTTTAACCACTTAACATTCTATGACTTTACAATATAATAAGATCTCTGATTAGAAAATATCTGGAGTGTTTGAGGAGGTGGTGGCCATTCTGCTTCTCTTTTGGTGTTGTGGTTGTGTAGTAGCAGAGCTCAGCCGGGATAAGGGCACTGGGAAACGGTCCTGCAAAAAAAGCCCTGTGTAGACAGCATAAAAACACACACACAATGCAGGTCAGGCACTGGAAACAGCAGAGGAACAGGGTCACAGCACCATGACACTGCCACACAGGGAAATGTCTTTAGCACCAGCACACACCAGGTCCAGCGTCTGCACGTGCTTCACATCCACGCTCTGGGTGCCATTTCTGCACTGATGCAGGCAGAGACGTTCCTCAAACAAAGGCTGATCTGCCAAAATCCTGTCTCAGAAGGGCTACTCAAAAAGTCATGTATTCACCAGGCTAGAAAACTTACCTCAATGTGTTATGCTGCTGTTCAAAATAGAGGGAAAAGCACTTTAAAACAAATTTTTGTGATCAAATGTTCAGACAATTAAAAATGCTTAAAATTTAGGACAGCAAAAGTTCATGGAAAGAAATCTAGTTATGAGTAGGAGAGTCTTATAGATGGAGTAATCTGTCAAGTCAGTGTGTAACTGCAGCAATTAAGTATGTGACAGGATACTGAGCATTTTTTAAAATCCTTATAGAATAAAAGATTTTAACAAAATCAAAACACAAGACAGAAATCAGGGTTTTTTTCCTCAGGTTAACTTGTGGTTTTATTTCACTATTGCTTTCTACAACTAATTGCAGAATTCATTACCACAGAACTTGCTTTCATTTTCTTTTACGAGCATGTTTTTCCTTGCCCCAAGTAAAACAGGATATCCATCTTTCAGAATTTCTGTCCTACCTTTTGCAATACCATTCATTTGTGCATGGTAAGAGCAAAAGCATTTAGCAAATCCCACTGTGGTTAAAGGAAATTTGCAGCTTTACTACTGCAATAGAATAAAGCTTTTGTTGAGCTGCAAGATTGACTAATGCAGGACACTTCCTACTTCCCCTTACTTTGATGTCATCTGTTTAAAAGATGAGCTGCAAAAATAATAACTGTATTTTGCTGTTTATTTTTCTACTTTGTCATGACACTGGCTTTTAATGGGAAGAAATTTTAAGAGCACACAAACATGTTGGAGGTGTTCCTTTGAATCCCCTGCCATCAGGCAGACTATCTCAATGCCAATCATACCAAGAAAAGGACCTGGTGAATAGTGATTTTTCTTTTAAAACAAATTTCTGATAATTAACTGTTTGTGTAGTATTGTCACTGGTAACAAAATCTTGCTAAAAATTATGGTGAGAGATAGAAAAATAAACTGATTCTGTTAAGATTTTTTTAATTACATGTAACATCCTATGACAAGGAGAGTATACATGATAAATTCTTAATAATTTACTCTCCAAAATTTTAGTTTTACTTTGAAATGAAAGGAGGCACCAAAAGAGAATTATAGGGCCTGTTTGTTTTAGGGAAATACATGATGGTGAGACAGCAGCCAGGGAAGTAAAGACTGACATTGCAAAGTGAAAGTTGAGTAACTATGACTTTTTGAGCTAAATTGCCTTTACAATTTTCTGTTTCCCAGCTTTCCAACCTCACTAGCTGGTTAACTTTTGTGCTCAAAGAAAAGATGAAATATCTTGGCCAACAAATCAACATCTCTGTCCCGTCAGAGAGAGACCAGGCTTTGCAAGAGCCACCCAAGACATCTTCCACTAAATGGGGAAAATCTTGGCCATCCTGCTCCATAGGGTTAAGGTAGAAAATATTAAAAAAAAAAAAAGAGGATTAATTTGAATGGAAATACTATTTTTTCCATAGACATTAAAAAGGAAATGAAAACCAATATTACTGCTATTTTTAAAAACGAACTTCCACCAGTTTTGAAAGAATTTTCTTTACTTGAAAAGGGATTTTGATTCAAGTGAAATCACCTGTGTATGTGCCCTTTAAAAGGTATTTTCTAGAGATGCTATGAAGGTTCATCCACATCAAGACCATGTCTACTCTCTGTGGTGACTATTACATACCACTTAAAGAAAGGTGGGTTAGAAGTGAATCTGCAGGCCTGTGTGATGGCTCCTCCTGGGTTTATACACCATGAGGTTACCTTTATTTGCAGGATATGAGCTGTTTTCTGCACTGGATTCTCATACTCCTGCATAGTCTAGGACTAAACCTAAAACCTCAAAAGTATTAATTTGTATGAGGGAAATTGTGGCATTAATATCATTCCCATTAAAAACTTAGTGAGTTTTTCCCGGGGCTTTACACTGACTGAACCAAAAAATAGGAACATTTTCCATAAAATGCTCAATTTTTTTAATTCACCTCATCTGTGAAATCAAACGTTTTCAAGACAGCTTCAGCTACACAAATAAATTAATGGTAGAGGAATCAGGTCTTCCTTCCTTCTGATACTGTCTCCATTCCTTCAGATATCACAGTTTCTTCATAAAGATGCTGAACACTGCAATGACTTCAGCTCTAGGTATCTGGAAAATGAAAACCACCTCTGTTGTTTTAGCTTCTAAATCCTGGCTATTATCAGCAGCCCACAGGGGCTCCATAGATAAGACACTGCCAGTGGTTCATCTTCTTTACTACAGAAGGTAACAAAAGGACCATGTCTAAATCCTTCCTTACTGGTGATAACTTCCAGGAAAATCTTCCAAGCGAAAAAAGTCTTTGAGGAAAAATAGGAATTAATGTGTCTTTACAAATTCACCAAACTAAGGTCTTTCATTTATTTTTCATTTTGAACTAAGCATATCTCTCAGTATTAGATTTAGAGTTCAATAAGGAGGTCATTTGAAACATCCTCCTTTAAATCTTAAACCTTTGAGGGCAGCTGCTGTACTCTTCATATGTAAAAATGGTACAGAAATGGTACAGAAATTATTATCAAACACTTCAGGAAATGGTGTTTTAAAATGCCCAAAGGACTAATCCTAAATAAGAAGAAAAAAAAAAAATTAAAAATTAAAAGAGATTTTTCAAGAGTGTTTCATTGTTTTTAAAAGGGTCAAAACCATTCTGCAGAAGCAAATCAAGCTTTGGGAACATCTCTTCCAGTAAAGGTGGTTACAGCACCGCAAAGTTTTAAAAAAATGTCTCCTCAGAGTTCATTCCAAATCTGCTTCTTCCTTTTTGCATGTAATTTCCAGCAGTGAATAAAGCCCTGAGGACAAATACCCTTAATGGTTTTTACATGCCCCCCCAGTGTCTGACTCGTGTCGAGTGAGAGTCACTCTGCTGACGCACCTCTCGCCAGCCAGATCTACAGTAGAGTGGTGGCTCCCCTGCCCTCCTTCTGCCTTCCCTCCCCACTTGGCAGACCTACGAGTGTGGGATTTCACAGGCTTGTCTGCCAACTTTGTAATGAGAGATGTGTCCAACTACTATTGGTTACTTTCAGTTTGAAAGGGCTAAAACAACATTATTTGAAGCTTCAGACGAATACCAGGAAGGAAAAAAAACCCTCTGCTGCTGATTTACTGGAACACGCTATCATCGAGACTTCAAGGGAGGGAATTTGAAAGGAACAAATTGCATGGATTGCACAAGCCATTAATTTTACAGTTTGGTGAACAAGCCCAATAACGCATGCCCCAATGTGAGAACGGAGGTAGCGAGCACCACAATTCTCAGCCGCCACGTCAGTCTTAGCCCGATCTTTGCATAACTTCCCAGACTAAATAACTACTACACTTTCTCAAAAAGCAGCTGAATTCACCCCTTCTTCTCTGCCTGTTGCTTCCAAACTCATTTTCTTAACAGAGTCAGAACATGGCTGGTCTAGTAAGAATTTCAGGGATTAAACTGAAGATCAATACAATATATCTAAATTTGCTATTAATATTACACAAAACCCTAAGAAACACATAAAACCTTTTCCAAAATGTGAACTGCAGGTTGTGTTTCCTATATCATACTTTCTTAATATAGTATATCAGCCAGGGTATCTTATTCAAGAGTCCTCATGGGATTTTTGTGGAGCAGAAAGACGAATAACAGGTTTATTAAAGAGTGAACCTAATACTGAACTACAAAGCAAGATTTTGCACAAAGACTAAGTGTCAGATGTGTACTTCTTGCTCATCAAAATCAGCAGCCAGAGAACTCCCAAGATGCTAAAGCAAATTTATAGAAAAAAGACTCTTTCTAAAAAGGTGCCAAGCAGGTTTTGTAGCAATATTGTGCAAGATACAGAGTCAAAATAACTCATAAATACGTTAAGGTAAGGAAAATGTTTAAACCATTTTGGTCAACCATGAGTTCTGCTATTTAAACAGGACTCTGAAAATTTTCTTTATTCTTATTACTCCCTAGGCAGTTATCAATCAGCAGTCAGAGAGAATCTCATGTAAGTCTGACAAAAAGAATCCTTCCTGGCATAAGACTAATGATTAAGTACTCAAAGTTCATGTTGCTATTTTTGAATCTGTTGATTCAAAACCCCCACGCCATTCCTAAGAAATGCAAAGTGTTCTGAAAAACTGATAAATGTATTTTTTAAAAAGTCTTCCTCCAAGCAGTTTTCCTCTGCCAAAAAAAATGAGTAATTTTTCAAATAAAGTAATTTATTATATAGCTTGTTTTTGCATTGTATCAGAGACCATTTTACGTCCCTTGTACTCCAGATGGTCCTGAAAGGCTACCTAGTATAACAATGGCACAGCTAAAACACTCAGCACCTTGCAGATGCTTTAGTGTTTCCCCAGACTGGGGCTGTAACCCCAAGCATTTCACCTACTGCTGCCTTTTACAGCCTCCCATCCCAGACCCGCTGCCCCAACCTCCCCCAGCTTCTCGTGCCGTTGTCTCAGGCCAGAAGCGTTGCAGAGTCCACTCATGGGAGTATCTCATGGCTGTCCTCCAGAAAACTTGCCTGCCTACCCGGGAGATGCAGCATTAGCAAGACTTTCTGGAGAAAATACACATTTGGTGGGGAAATGGAAACCGAGCTGCTAAACAAGAACCATTTGCCCAGCTCTGTAGCAGAGGAATAAGTTAAATCCGTGGAGGCCAACCATGAAGATGGCTGCTGGTCTTGGCAGCCTCTCTGCATGGCTGTCTTCCACAGACAGTTTAGGCTTCAGTGCATTTCCTACCCCTTCATTTTGTTCATGAAAGCCAATACAAAATTCTGCTAGTACCAAAGATTGACTGTGAATCCCAGCAAAGGGGATGTTGTCGTGTGCTCCTCCATTCCCTGCCTGATGGGAAGACTACATACAGTACTGACATTCTGCTCTAGCAGCACTTTTTTAAACATAAGATGTAGGGCAAGGGTCAGACCTTATCTGCAACAAGTTTGATATTTTAGATAGCTATATCCTGCTATACCTAAGCTTTTGAACTAATCATTGCAATACTGAGTTCAGGATAAGTGCTCAATTAACAGATTTCTAGGAAAGTGTTGCAGTTTCTACTGAATCTCATTCTATCAAGAACATATTGCCAGAAGATGGTCAAGAGAGCTACTTCATGAAATTACCTCACTCATTATATTTACTGCAAAAATCCTGGTGGAACCCTTTTTGCTACCAAAATTTTGCTATGAAAATACCTTCAATTTCCAGTAACTTCCTTTCCCAGAGCCTCCAAGACAAAGACTGGCAGGTTTTTATCCTTGCTAAGCAAAGGTCAAAGAGAGTCAGTCTGGTCCTCTCCCGGCCAGCCCATAGTTTAGGATGTGAACACACAGGTTCTCAACCCCCTCATTTCCCTGCAAAAAGTGCTAAACTCCCCTTTCAGAATAGGCAGGGTGCTTACAGCCAACTCATATGTATTCCATGTTGCAAATGTGCTTTATTATAATGTCATTATTTTTTCCAGCCCAAGAGTGATCCTTGTGCTATTTTATCTCATAGTAACGGAATATTTTGGCAACAATATCACTCACCAGCTGTCGATGGGTTTTGGTTTTTGTCCTTCTACAGAGAGGAGACATTTTTCTAAAAGCTGTGGAGTTTGGTGGGCTTCTGCCAAAGAAATGGGTGAGTCAGGCTTCCAACAGATAGTACATGCAGATCTCCTAGAAGGGCATTAGGCTGTTCCTGGGAAATAGCTCTGACTTCACAGCCTGACACAGCCAGCGAGCACAACAGGCGTTAGCACATGAATCCTGCTGGAACAACAGGCAGCTCCACACACAGTGTGATGTCACTGTGACATCAACCTCTGGGGCAGTATAAGAGAGAATAGAGTCAGAATACAGCTGGATTATTCACCCCAATTATAAGCTAAAATCCAGAGTCCAGAGAACAGCAACAAAGCTGGTGAAGGGTCTGGAGCATAAGTCTTACGAGAAGTGACTGAGGGAGCTGGAGTTGTTTATCCTGGAAAAAGGAGGCTCAGGGGAGACCTTATTACTCTCTACAATTCCCTGAAAGGAGAGTGTAGCCAGGTGAGGGTCAGTCTGTTCACCCAGGAAACCAGTGACGAGGAGAGGAGAGTCTTAAGCTGCACCAGAGGAGGTTTAGGTTGGACATCAGGAAGAATTTCTTCACAGAAAGAGTGATTGGGCATTGGAATGAGCTGCCCAGGGAGGTGGTGGAGTCACTGTCCCTGGAGGGGTTTAAGGAAAGACTGGATGTGGCACTCAGTGCCACAGTCTAGTTGACAAGGTAGTGTTTGGTCATAGGCTGAACTCGACCTCAGAAGTCTTTTCCAACCTAATTGATTCTGTGATCCACACACACATATTCCCCTGTTCTCTGAACTGCCCCTTAGGGCACAGCCCAAAGAAATGTAGTAAGGCAGAGAGAAAGTTCAGAACATCCACTGCCCCTGTAAACCTTTGGCAAACAAAGAGAGACTTTGGCTGCAATTTGATCCTGGCATACAAGATAAAGAAGGCTGGAAAAAGGACAGTGCACAAAGAAAGGGATTAAGGTAACCACTGAACATTATTCAGGAGCATTTTCTTGTCTCTGTAATTGAGAGTTAGAAGGGATGAGGACACCAGGAATGCTTGGTAGCCCTTCCAGGCCCTGTGCTACCTTGGTCTATGACTTGCTCCACTAAAACTCTGAACAATAACTTATTCGCTCCCTAAGTGCTCACTGCCCATCTGCCTTCTGGGAGACATGGCAAGGGCACACAGTCTTCAGACCACTGCAGAAAAAGTGCATCCTAATTCAGAAGGGAAGTTGGTGCATGCAATTTGGTTTTCCTTTTAACCTATATTAAGTTAAATATTTATAAAAGATTTAGTGATCGGGTCCTTTCCTCCAGCTGGGAAGCTGCAGTGCTTAGAGGCTGTGATCTCACTGATTCCAAGGAAATACAGTAACAGCATTAACAGCCAAAGAGATGGCAATAAGCCAGGTCAGTTTCACTCAGAAATTTCTCCTGCTGGTGTATGCAGAGTTGTCAAAACCCTCACTGAGTTTCATTGAGAATTGGGGGAGTTTTACACCACTTTCCAGTGATGAGGTACAAGCACCTTCCATTATTTCCATAGAATATGCTTTAGTAAATTAATTTTTCAAATAATCCTTGAAGAAGGTTTTCTCAGTAAGAATCATCCATTAAGGACAAAAATGTTAATGTTCCAGCAACAAAGACCAGCAGTGTGACACAAGACCAGTTTAAGCTGGGATAGAGTTAATTTTCTTCACAGTGGCTGGCATGGGGCTGTGTTTTGGACTTGTGCTGAACACAGGGTTGATAATACAGAGGTGTTTTTGTTATTGCTGAGCAGAGCTTGCACAGAGCCAAGGCCTTCTCTGCTTTTCATGCTGCCATGCTGGTGAGGGGACTGAGGTACATGAGAGGTTGAGAGGAGACACAGCCAGGACAGGTGACCCCAGCTGACCAAAGGGGTGTTCAGACCATGTGACATCATGCTCAGAAGACAAAGTGGGGGGAGGAAGGAGGAAGGGGGGACATCTGGGGTGATGAGTTTGTCTTCCCAAGTCACTGTTAGATGTGATGGGGCCCTGCTCTCCTGTGGATGCTGAACACTTCCCTGCCCATGTGCAGCAGTGAATTAATCCTTGTTCTGCTTTGCTTGTGTGCACAGTTTTTACTTTCCCTATTAAACTGTCTTTTTCTAAACCCATGAGTTTTCTGCCTTTTATCTTTCTGGTTGCCTCCCTGATCCCAGTGGTGGGGAAATGAGGGAGCAGCTGTGTGGGACTTGGCTGCTGGCTGGGGTGAAACCACGACAGTCAGCCAGTGCTAAAACTCAGCACTCCTGCATGTACAAGGAAATTAGGAAAGATGACAGCTTTGGGGAAAATATGAAGAAATAAAAAAACTTTCCTAGCTGAAAGGCCCAAAGCCCCAAAACCAATCTAAAAAGCTGTGGTTACATTGTGTGGTACATGGTAATTAGATAAGAGGGAAGCTGGAAGTGATTCTGGGATGAAGCAATCACCCACACACTGGGAAACAGTCATGTTCCACTTCTTCCAAATAAACCCAAAACACTTGTAGGGTCTTGTCCAGTTTTGCCTGGTGTCTGTAACCCTGTTACATTGCAGCAAAAAACCCCAACATTGTTAAAAACAAAATAGAAGAAAGATTGAACTCGAAGTGATAGACTTCTGAACACACAACCATAGAGAGGAATGTGATGGTGCTTGAGAGCTGCAACGTAGGCTAAATATTTTCCAATTGTAATTGGTATAACTTCTTTCAGAGAGTGCCATCTACGTTTCTATTCTAGCCTGCAAGACCTGGAAGCTTATTAAAATCACACTAGTTTGAGATACAGTCTATGTTACCAGAGAAAACTCACAAAGATGAGGATCTTTTAAAAGCTGTAGGGAACAAGTGTGGCTTGCAGCAAACCCTGAAGCTGGGAGAATGGAGCATAATATTTAGTGCTGTGACAAAATATCTATCCCAGTTCTCATGTGTTTAAACTCCAAACACCTGTTGGTCAATTATAACAGAGTGCTGTGAATATTGGGAAGAGTGTTTTTGTAAAGAGTCCAATTTTTATGAGTCCTGCTCTGGGTGATGCTGAGAAAAGCCTGCTGTGTAATTGCAATGTGCTCTGCTGCTTTTCTGACTAGAGATGTCTGGGCTACTTTTTAGCCTATGCTACCAGAGCAGAATCTGCATATTTGCATTCAGCAGATTCATCAAGGGTATTGTTATTTCTTTAAGAAACCTTGGTCATTGAAATGCCACCTCTAGGCAGTGAATTACCCTTGGGTTCGGGGTCATTGCATTTTATGATTAGGCATAAGGTTTTCTTACCTTCAATTCTACCATCAGACACGGGAATTTAAATTGTCACATGGTTTGAATTATCAGCAAAGAGATGTGCCTACAAAACATCAGTTAAACACTTTTGATGATGCATCTAACTGGTAATGTGGGCATTTGAAATTAGCATTTGACCTCAAGAGTTTCCATGTGGGCTTGGACACTAATTAATTTTGTGTCTTTGGACAAGAGAGCTTGTCCAGTTTTCAATTCCCTGCCTGTACAATGAAGGGACCAGCTGTAGTTAACCTACTAGAGACTGCCAGTTTGATTAATTATTGTAATATCACTACAGCTTGCAGCCACAGCTTCAGCCAGGCATCGCTGTTTCCTCACACAGCGGAAGTTCATCAGTCTCCTTCACAGAAAAAGGAAGTGGGAGAGCCCTCTGCACAATCCTGGAAAGCTGTGAGCAATGGCTTCTGCCCCTGGTCAGGGAGGAGTCACTGCTGTATTCTCTTGGCATTTTCCCTTTAGCAGACTCGATGTTATATTTATTCTCCAGCCATGGCTCTCAAGCAGTGAACACCCTTGGGTGCGTTATTTGATGAGCCATCTTCGGCCTGTGGAAAATCAGATCATAGAGCTTAGGAAGTTGGGAAGAGATTTAAGAGGATAACATCCCCTTTTTTTTCTTCACTGGCTTCCCAGGAAATACAGTGAGACCCTCCAGCATTTTAGCCAGCTGCAGGCCTTTTTATTTTCTCTGTTTCATTCTCAGCAGGTACTTCTGGTTTCCGGTCAAGGGACAGACATTCCTCTTCACTTTTTCCTCTGAAACAGAACAGAGTATATTCAACGTAATGAGACTGAAACCACGTCAATCACTTTCAGGGAGGTTGAGCAAAGCTTCCTGAAATCTAACAGGATGTGAAAGCAGCAGCAGCACTTTCAGCAGAACTATGCAGGCCTCTGCAGCAGCAGCACATCTTGCTGAAATACCAGGCTGCCTGGGGAACTTCTGTTGTTGTAACACACCTCTTCCAGTGACACCTTACAGGTAGTTCACTGCTTTGCTTCTTGAGAATTATTGGGTGGCTGATCACAAGTGGTTTCCCAGGGCTCAGTGTTGGGACAAGCCCTTTTCCATATCTTTATCAGTGATCTGGATGAGGGGATTGAGTGCACCCTCAGCAAGCTCACAGATACCAGGTTGGGCAGGAGCTGATCTGCAGGAGGGTAGGAAGGCTCTGCTGGGGGATCTGGACAGGCTGGATCGATGGGCCAGGACCAAGGGCATGACATGTAACAGGGTGAAGTGCTGAGTCCTGGACTTGGGTCACAGCAACCCCAGACAGTGCTACAGGCTGGGGGAAGAGTGGCTGGAAAACTGCCTGGCAGAAAAGGGGGTGCTGGTTGACAGTGGCTGAATGTGCACTGTCATTGAGTCCAGGTGGCCAAGAAGGCCAGTGGCAGCCTGGCCTGAATCAGCAATGGTGTGGCCAGCAGGACCAGGGCAGGGATTGTCCCTCTGTACTGGGCACTGGTGAGGTCACACATCGAACCCTGTGTTCAGGTTTGGACTCCTTTCTGCAAGAAAGACGTTGAGGTGCTGGAGAGTGTCCAGAGGAGGGCAATGGAGCTGGGGAAGGGTCTGGAGCACGAGTCTTACAAGGAGAGACTGAGGGAGTTGGGGCTGTTCAGCCTGGACACTCAGAGTCTCAGGGTGACCTTATTGCTCTCTACAACTGCCTGAAAGGAGGTTGAAGAGAGGTAGGTGTTGGTCTCTTCCCCAAGTAACAAGTGACAAGAGGAAATAGCCTCAAGTTGCACCAGGGGAGGTTTAGACTGGACATTAGGAAATATTTCTTTACCAAAAAAGCTATGAGGCATTGGAAGAGGTTGTGCAGGGAAGTGGTACACTGTGGTAAACACCTGGAGGTATTTAAAAGATGTGTAGATGTGGCACTTGGGGACATGGTTTAGTGGTGGACTTGGCAGCTGGGTTAACCCTGGGACTTGATGATCTTAAAGGTCTTTTCCAACCTATATGATTCTACATTTCTCTGATGCTCTGACATCCAATGTTTGGAAAGTTAGTCTAAAGTGGAAAAAAAACCCCATCTATTTCTATTTCTGTTCATATTTAGGAGACTATGAAATTTCACAACAATTACCAAATTTTGTTCACATTTCCCTCACCTCCCTGTCCTGCTAACCTTACTGCAGACCTCAGATAGAGTAGATTCAGCTCACATCCATTCATCTTAACCTTCTGTTGGTATCAGTGTTGTGACAGCTGTTCCTTGTGTCAGAACTGACCAGCTGCAGAGAGCAGGGGGATATGACAAAAAGGCCATTGTGACACTGGGTTTGTACAAAGGAAATTAACAAATGTTTAAATACAATTAAATTGTGACAGCTCTCCAACTAACATACAAACACTTTTCCCTATGATTTCCTACTTGTACTGCTCTGTGTTTTTAAAATTTTTAATCAAGCCCTGGCTACAAGTCTCTAACTGAAACCACTTTGCCTTCTCTCTCCAGTGTCAGAAATGACAACACCTTCCACAAACACCAGCCTCCAGTCTGAAATGTTTGGCCAATCTGTGGTGCATTTATGTGCCTCATAAATACTGATGTTCTGTGGCTTTAGCTATGTTATCTTATTACAGGAGAGCTCACAGATTTCACTGGACAGGCTTTCCACAGACTCTTATCCAAAAAAAATATAAAAACTTGACATTTTGCTCTCTGAAACACGTGATAAATAGAATAAATCACTGACTCATACTGGCACCTGATTTACTAAAAGCAGGATTTGAACCTCACAGTTTACTTTTGGGCCCAACCTGCTTTGGTACACACCTTTTGCTGCTGCTGAAAACAGGTGCCTCCAGCTCTGTGACTTGGGAGGTCAGCGTGCTCCTCAGTGGCCCAAGTGAGGTCAGCCCAGAGATGTCAAATCCAAGATGTTTCAAAACACTTGAGTGAGAAAACACAGCTCAGGACCTGGATTCCTGTCCTGACTTAGTCAGGGCTGGGTTGCAGGTTCTGGAAAGCTTTTCCACTGATGCCAAGAATGATTTAGCCAGTGACAATGTGTGGAAACTGGCTGTGCAAGCTGTTGCAACATACAGTAAGAGCTGCAAAGGCAGCAGGAGTATTACAAACACTGTGCTACCACAGCAGTGTGTGCCAAAGAAAATCCCCATAAAGAGCATTTACAGACATTCTCTGGCAGAAGTTAATAAGATGGATAGTAAATGGGAAAAGTGGCAATTCCCTAAGACAGCTGTGGTTATTCCCATACTCCAGAGATAAAGCCAGGTGTGAGCAGTAGCCAGGAAAAAGGGGGGAGTGATATAAAAAGGAGAAAGATCTGCTTTTTCCATGCCCCAGGCACTTTCCTCAGGGCAGGAGAGAGCAGGAATCAGAAGCAGGTTTGCTCTTAGAGAAGGGATTAATCACAAGGGGAAAATGCTTTGTCATACTGTGACTTAGCAGAAAATGTTACTTGCGTGGAAGCAGCTGGAGGACACAGCTGGGACACAGCAGTGAGTCAGGAAAATCTGGGCTTTGGGCTGCTGCCTTTGCCCTTCCTTCCCACATTCATCTAGCAATCTGAGCATTGAGGTACACAGTGATCGCTTATAAAGATATACCTTGTATTTTCTTGTGTAGCCAGGTTGGATTTAACTTGCACAGGAGAAATGGAAGTACAGATGACATTGTTGCCCTTTTTGTGAAGTGCTTTTTTGGCACTGATCTTTTTAGGACAGCTCCTGCGGCATGGTGCCAAGCAAAACAGGATTGTGAACCACAGATGGGCCCACTAACATGTACCAAAGTTTAAATTCATGGTAACACAGACCTGGATCACCAGGTTTTCCACAGGAAAAAAAGAAAATGTGAGGGAAAAAATCTGCCACCACAGCCTTACACTCTGTAGTGTTTCTAGGGGAAGATCCCTCCAAAAAGAGGATATACCCTTTAATAATTCATGTTATCTTTTCAGAGAAATAAGCAAGGGCCCAGAGCAATGGAGTGTGTTTCCAAGATGATTGTCTCATTTGACTTTCCACCTCATGGAGTAAAAAAAAAGATAGGAATAAGATTCATCCCCAAGAAAGACATTGTGAGGATAGGATGCTATCCAAGTGCTCTCTCCCATGTGATTCCCTTAAGTAGTACTGCAGAGCAATGAATGGTACCTGAGTACCAATTCATAACATGAGTTAAAGGAGTTTTAGGAAATGTTAATTTTCCCAAACCCTTTGGATGAACCTACAGTGCTTTTGTTTTCACTGGTTGATGTTACACAAATGTCTTCAGACCCCAACCAGACAGAAGTGACTGTCACCTCTCTAACTCACTGTGAAATTACATAACTCACAAAAACTTCCACCGCCCTTCTCCTCACCCTGATTTTATAACCCAAGATACAGACAACAGGCAGCAGGTAAATAGGAAAGGGAACCTAAGTCAAATAAACAGCCTAAATAAAACTTAATTCTAATTAAATAACAGAAAAGGGAAAGGTGACACACAGTGACCTTGAGGCAGGTGTGATTACATGACCTAGTCACAGCAGAGACCTGGCTAACTGCAAGCTGTTTCTGGATCCTTTGTGTGACAGAGAGCATAAAAAGGTAGGATCTGGTGAAGACAAAATGATGCTGTCATGAATTTGAAATAGTGTAATATGCAAAAACTGCGAGGTCTTTTATCCACTGGAGGTATTCATGGATTTACTGCAAGTCCATAAAACTCAAGCTGAGATCTGCAATGTTATTTTCATCAATCATGGTGAACAATCACTCTCCTTGTAGCTGTATTTCTCTTTCAAGCCTCATTGCTCAGCACTCTGGCATTTTCTGAAATTAAAATGGGCAATCCTGGTGGGTTTTTCTCCCAAAATTTCTGCTGACAAACCCTGGCGAAGTCTTAGAACGCCCTGTTGGCGTTGGGCCCGTGCCAAGCGATGAGCCAAGAAACTGTCTGTGGGCAGCGTCAGCAGTCCCTACAGAGGAAATTACAGGACTGAGTGAAATTCAGCTTTGCAGGCGTTAGGCATGCACACTCACAGAGGCAGCTAAGGCAGGCTCCTGGCTCAGGCCCTGCTTTCTAATCTGCCTGAGCAGCACAGTTTCCAGCCGAGACTGCCAGAGGTCATCCAAGGACCACCATGACTTCACTGCTGTCTCTCCTGGGGACAGCTGTGCACGCAAGCTCAGAGCTGCACGTAGCTTCTCTTACAAGTCTGCTCTGAAAAGTAACCCCTCTTCAGAGCCACTTACAACACAGGTCAGAGCTTAACATGTGTTAAGGAAAGAGCTATGCCAAAACAAAGAAGTATGGCAGTAATCCTTCCAGCACCACATTGCTTATTCCCTACTCATCTTCTTCCCCCGCTCGTTTGCCTCCTCTCCAGCAGCAGCACTGGCACCAACCAGATCTGGAAACTCTTTCCTCTCATATCCATACCTCACTATGTGTTTTTCTTTGTTGGGGGCTTACTGTTGGTTGAACACACATCAAAATTCAGCCTAAGGAAAATTTAATAGACTACTCACCAGTCTACTGACTTACCTGCACTGCCATTCCTTTGCTTTGGTCCAAAGGTACAACACTGCTCCCCAAAATCTCAAAACAAACTGCAAGAAAATACCAAGGAAACAAAAAGCCCTGAACAACTCTACACAGACTTTTGTCTAACAGGTAGCTTGAAGTTCATGTCCCTGTGTAGTTCCTCTCTGTCACCCTAGGCTGGTGTGTCATATATCATCAGAGGCTCACTGATGGATGTAGCTATTCATAAACCCAGAAAAACATGCCAGATGGGAAGAGAAGGCTGACAAGCCAACTCAGAGGCTTCTGGAGGATGACATGGATGTGAGTGTATATGAGTTGTCCTGAATAGCTCTAATGTTTTATTTCACAATTTGATGTGAGAGTCAAATCTTTGAGGTCTTTCCTAAGCATGACAGCAAGGCTGCAGAATGAGTTTGTGGTCCCGCTGGGGAAGGACACTGGCAAAAGGGCACAACAGCAAAGCAGCAGGTCATAATGCTCAGGTGTAAAAAGGACAGTTTTGGCTCCCAGTCAGTTCCTGATCTTGCCCTGGGGGCAGATCACCCCCACTCCTGGGCAAGAGTCTCACCTTCTCATCTGAGAGTGTTCTAAGGAGACCAGGGCTCTTACAACCAGAGCCACCATATCAACCTGGGCATCAGCATGGAAAAGAGCAAAGGAAGAGCCTTGTCTTCAGAAATCCAGTCAAGACCAGTTGTAAAAATCATGGCAGATGGCCCCATGGCTGTAATTTATGCTTTTGAAAATCTCTCCCTCCTAGTTTACTAATTCTCAAACATACCAGGAACATTACTGAATGGAGAATCCCAGACTCACTCACACAACCCAAGACTCTGAATGGAGCCAGGAAGAACTGTACTTTTCTTGAGACATTTTCAATTCTTGAACATTATGTAACTTTCATTTATCCTTAATATATATTAGTACTGTGAATGGCAGAAAGGAAGAGAAACATTTGACATATTACAGAGCAAACCCCAGATATCCTAGACTAATGCCAGCAAAGATGTTTCCTCAGTTGAATTGGGACCTGAGGTCCTTACACATGCTTGACAGGATGTTTAACTTTGCTCTGACAGTAATGTTCCCCGCAGTTTTGTTCTGAAATAAACCAGCATTTCTAACTGCCTTGTGTTTTCCTCTTTAGGCAATTTATCTTTGGGGGAAATGACTACAAACACGCTGAGGGCAAGCACTCATTTGCAGTCTCATTCATTTTAGAGCCTCATAAACTCCCACAACTTTATTGTGAATTCCAGTATGTGTTATTAAAGCCATAACATCTTTGGAGTCCTTAAAGTGGACTGGACTTTCACTAATAGTAATACTACTGATAATTATAATAAAGAAGCAATTTTCAAGCCTTGTGTTCATAGATAGGAGTTTGAATAACAGCTAAATATGCCCCAGTAAAGCAAGATATATACTCAGTAAAGCAAATGTAGGAAATTAAATCCGTATTATATATTCAGTGTCCTCATTCCCTGGGATGTTTAATGCATGGTGTGAGAGTGGCAATCCTACTGTTGTATCATCCTGATAGGGCTCATGCTGTGAAACCACCAGCAGTACAGCACAGAACAGGCATTAGCTGATGGACTTCCCTTCTTTCAGAGGCTGGGAAATAAAAGTAGAAAGGTGGTGGGTTTGCCTGAGGAGGCTCCAGTGGAGAGGGAAGAACAGAGGTGAGGATCCTCCCTCTCTTCCCATCTCTAGGCAGAACCTCCCCTGACATCCCCTTCAGTAACACTGCACACCCTGGCAGCCAGGCTGGTGCAGCAGCCTGAGCCTCCACTGCCATTCTCTCCTAAGGCATGGGGGGTATTCTCTTCCCATCTTGGAGCAGTAGTAAAAAGAGCATTTCTGTATCTAACTTGCCCAGTAGTTACTGAATGTTATTTGCATCTTCAAATCCAAAGGAGAAGACAACGAAATTCTTTTTCAAAGTAGGCCTGAAGAGGGTCTTTTTTGCAGAGTGAGGGTCAGAGGGATGTGTTTTCACAACTCTAAGAATTCCCAGGAAATAGTTCCTGTAAACTTGCCTGAAATGTCTGAAAATGGATGAAATATAAGGCAGTTTAAAATGGGAAAGCTTTAGCTACTCTACTTGCCAAGACCATATTTTCTAAAATTACGTAAGCAGCCAGGCCAAAATGCGATTAGGGTTTGGCTGAATTGTTTGACAGAGTTTTATCTTTCCTTTAAATTTCATTTTTGAAATATGTATTAACTTATGTTTTATGCATATATATGTGTGTGTGTGTGTGTGTGTGTATGTACACATAGGTAAAAAATAAGAAAAACTTGTTCTCTAAAACCATGCATGTAAAAAACTAGTAAGTTTGTTTTGGTTTCTTGCTTTTTTAGGCCTGGAAATTGTGTTTTCTTTTGTTAGAAGACTTAGAAAGCAATTCACATTCCAAAACCAGTTACAAGTTACAGCTTCTCCTGTTTCTTTTTCAACAAAATATGAAAAATACATTTTTAAATGGCAAAAGTAAGTTACCAGCACAAATCATTAATTGCCAGACAAGAGCTATATGCTGGTAACATTATTGTGAAGTCTGTATAAAGGATGTCATGAAAAATGCAGTATTATGTGGCTCATTTAGCTTACAGCTGTTCTGCATTCTTATCAAGCAGTATCCTGTGTCAAAGAATGACAGTTTTAATTTCCTTTGCTGGTTGCTCTGTTTAGATCACTTTGACGCAGATTATCGCTTTTACAAGAACACAGTCCAGCTGGAGGGCAAACATATCTCCTAATAATTTTTCTTTCTTTTTTTTTTCTGCTGTTCCTCCACTGTGTGCAGCAGCAGTGCAAAGCCAAATTGTATAACTTGAGTTTATAATAGCTAATATGGTATTTTTAGACATTCAGGTGTAAAGTTTGGTCCTTATATTACAGGGCTGTAATTCTAGCTTAATCCAGAGAAAAGGATTTCTTGAGGTAATAAATGAAATGGTGACTGGATTAAGCAGTATCAAGAAAACATTTAAAGCATGGACAAAATTTCAATGAATCTTAGGCATATATTTCACCAGCTGTCTGCATTTAATTGCTGTCTTGAACAAAGACTAACAAGCAGAAGTTTCTCTGACTTTGAACTTAGCTTCCAACTCAGGTAATTACATTGATACCTGTCACATTTTAACACCTGTCAACCAGAAATCAGGGATAAAAATCAGCAAAATCTGACCAAGCAGATGTAACACTCATTCAAACTTCTACATCTGGCAAAGGTATCCTTAACTGGCCCCCTTTTAGGAGGGGATTTTTGCAAAGAACTTGTTCACTCTGTGCCATTTCAGACCTGACAGTCTTGAAAAGGCCTTGTGCAGCCAACTTCCAAGAT
Organism: Notiomystis cincta; assembly: GCA_013398075.1. NCBI lineage: Eukaryota > Metazoa > Chordata > Aves > Passeriformes > Notiomystidae > Notiomystis > Notiomystis cincta. The sequence continues at coordinate 387,054 of VZRX01002132.1, forward strand.
TTACTGTCCCCTGCCTTCTTGTGCAGGGGGAGTGTCCTGCACCCACCATGACTGACAGTGCTTCCCCTGAGAAGTGCTTCCTTTTCCAAGGAAAAAGAAAAGACCAACCTGCCAGGGATCACTGGTGTTTTTCCAACAATGCTAATAAAGACTTTAGTTTTTCCAATGTAAGCATGAGGCAACACAACAGCAGCATGAGATGACAAATAGAGGATTCATCTGGCACTTGGGGTGATGTAACCATGTCTCTGCTGAGGTGCCTGAAAAAAGCAGGTCCCAGCACTGTGTTCCAAACACAGGCTGTGCATTCCAGTGGTGTGCCTAGGCTTGCTACACTGTGCCCTTGGGAAGCTGTGAGCACCAGCTGTATTTGGCACAACTGGTCAGAAAAACAAAGAAAGGCTGTGGCAGTGCATTGCAAAGGTGGTAAATAGAGATCTGGCTCTGGGTAATTACAAGGCAGGATCCAAACATGTCATCACTCGGTGCAGTAGATTGGCTCAATAGAATCAAAGAATCACAGAATCAATTTAGTTGGAAAAGGCCAAACGCTACCTTGTCAACCAGACCATGGCACTGAGTGCCACATCCAGTCTTTCCTTAAACACCTTCAGGGATGGTGACTCCACCTCCTCCCTGGGCAGCCCATTCCCATGCCCAATCACTCTTTCTGTGAAGAAATTCTTCCTAATTTCCAACCAAAACCTGCCCTGGTGCAGTTTAAGACTGTCCCCTCCTCCTGTCACTGGCTGTCTGGGAGAAGAGGCCAACCCTCATCTGGCTACATCCTCCTTTCAGGGAATTGTAGAGAGCAGTAAGGTCTCCTCTGAGCCTCCTTTTCTCTAGGCTAAACAACTCCAGCTGCCTCAGCCACTCCTCTGTGCTCCAGACCCTTCTCCAGCACCATTGTCCTTTTCTGGACAAGCTCCAGCACCTCAATGTCCTTCCTGAGTTGAGTGGCTCAGAACTGAACACAGGGTTCGAGGTGTGGCCTGACCAGTGCCCAGAACAGAGGGACAATCCCTGCTCTGGTCCTGCTGGCCACACCATTGCTGACACAGGCCAGGTGCCACTGGCCTTCTTGGCCACCTGGGCACTGCTGGCTCTTGTTCAGCTGCTGTCAACCAGCACCTCCAGGTCTTTTCCTGCTGGGCCACTTCCCAACCACTCTGCCTTCAGCCTGTAATAACTTCATGCCCAGGATTTCCCATTTCTTAGGGCCAGAATTTTCTTGCTCTAATTTAGGTGCCAGAAACTTTACTAAATATCTAATACTTCAAATTTGCTAGTGAATTATGACTAAAACCGTTCTCAGGCACTGAAGCTTATATTCACCTTATTAAACTATCTCACCTTCCAAACCAGATTGAGTGCTCACAAACTACCTTTTAGGAGTAACCATGGGTTGGTCTTAACCCCCAAACCATGTCCAAAAACTGTTTTGGAGAGTGATATTTGTCTTAACCTGAAGTGGGGACACGTATATTCTGGTAAAAAAGCTCTGAGTGTCCTTGTCCAGGGACATCCTCTGGCAGCCTCCAGCATCTTCACTAGTAGAGATACAGCCTGCCAGTGATTCATTTCACTCATTTTCCTTCCCTCAGTATTTAAATCTCTCCTTCTCCTGAGCAATATTGGCCTCTCCCAACAGTGAGTGAACATCAGGAATCCAATGACCATCTGTAGAAATTATCCCTGCTTGACAGATGTGTCTGAGATCCATCCACCATGCAGTCCACAAGAGGCTGGTGATGCTGCCAGTGACTGATTCCTCATACAGTTCTTGAACAAAACCACCCCCTGTCCCTGTGGCCTCTCTTCCAAACCAGTCCACAGTCACTGCCTGTCCTTTGCTGGCTGCACACACACTAAGTTCAAACCAAACACCTCCCTCTCTCTTCTCCACAGTGCAGCAGCCATGATCCTTACCTCCTGAGGTGGCACTGGTCTTTGCAAGGCACTGGTAGTCAGGTTAAGCACTGATTCAAGCTCCTGCAGAGGAGTCCTTGGCAGCCTGGAGATAGTACAGCTTCCCTTTCACTGTTCCATGGGCTGCAGCAGCACTGCCTTCAAGTTACATTGCATCCTCCGCTGAGACAGACAAGCCATCGCCAGACTGTCCACCAGGAAATGTGAGGGAAAGCCTTTGGCATCCAAAGCAGGAGACAGGCACAGAAACCATGCTGCAGGAGAGGCAGCACACAGATCCAAAGAACTGAGTGACTGAGAGCTTCTGAAGCTGAAAGGAGATACTATAAGGCATAGTAGCAAGGAGGTATTCAAGAGGTGATTCTCACAGACCAGGGAGTTCAGAAGAGGATGCAGAGCAAATTTTCAGCCATTCAGAGTATCAATCCTGGTAACTATAGCTGTGGTGAGAGAGACAGGTGTCCTGACAGGACAAACGTGCAATATAAAGACATTGTCAGAGACCAACATCTGCAGCTCTTTGAGGTTATTGCTTTTGAGACAGTCACTCCTTTTTGACTACAGTGGAAAAGAGAAACCTGAGTGTAAGAGAAAGAAAATATCTAAGAATCGCTCTTCCATACAAGCACAGACACATTTTGGTTTTCATTTGGCCTCTCGTGCCAAGCTATCATATTTCTCTGTTGTCACATCCTTGGGTGCCAGGCAATGCAACCAAAAGTGGGTGATGCTTTCCCCACAATGACACATCTTCCTTCAGCATATGAGCAACTGCAGTCCTTGAGTCACTGGGGAGAAGCTTGCTCATCCACTGTTGTCTGCCTCTGGGCAATGAATACAGGGCACTTCCAAACAATTAGAAATGTTTTTTTTTTCCCCTGAGGAGGTTTTTGTTTCAATTCTCAGATCTGTGTCACTGCCTGTGGCTGTGCTGGGAGAGCAGAGCAGCTGCCACCTCAGCAAGGTGCTCACACACAGGTGATGATGCAGAGCAGGCTGAGAGCAGCAATACTGGGTTGGGTGGGGGTGTGTGTGTGTGTGTGTGTGTGTGTGTGTGTGTGTCTGTGTGTCTGTGTGTCTGTGTGGGTGTGTGTGTGTGTGTGCTGCCAGCAACCTGCTGAGCCACCCAGGCTCCGAGGAGGGGCACCTGAGAGGCAGCACACTGCAGGGCACCAGCAGAGAGAAAGCTGTGCCCTGGCTCTCAGTGCAAGGCTGAAACAGTGCCAAATCAGAGAAAAGCTGTGGGGAGAGGATGCAGAACCATACATATCTTGCATGTACAGCTGTCCTGCACTTCACAGAGGCCAAGACTTGCTTGCCCATACAGGGCATCATGAGTCAATGAAGGTTTATACTTATATTTTGGGTCCAGACCTTAGGGTAAGCTGTGCCTTAGTACCTCCTTAGCATCAGAAACAAGAGTTTGGATCTCAATCCAATTACCAAAAGTATAAGAAATTTTTCCTTTCAGATAAAAACAAAAGCAGTGAATAAGATATCATTTCACATGAAAATATCTTTGAAATTACTCATGTTTCCTCTTGTATGTTTATTTTTTGCCTGCTACTTGAATGTTAAAAAAAAAAGAAGTCATTGAATTTTTTTTTCCTGGGCATACATTTATAATATTTCCATTTAGTTCAGAAAAGTATCAGCCCAGTCCTTGCATAAGTGTTTCTTCGTTAATAGTATGTCTAATGGACTAAAAGTCAAATTGCCTACATGGCAATGGATTTTTTCCTGCTGGTCTCAGGGATGGTTGGGCCTGAAGAAACAATTGCCTCTTTCTCCTAGAAATGGTCCTACCAGCTCACATAGGCTTACTGGGGAAGATGAGGAGTTTAGAGAGAGAGAGCTGCATCAAAATGTTGTTGCTTACTCTGTCTAGACTAGAACCCCATCTTTGCAAGCTCTGTAATTCCATGATGCAAAAATAAAGGCCAGGCCAATTTGCTTCCCCATTTCATTTCACTTCTTAAATTATTCAGGAGAGGCTGAACTATTGGAACTACCAAGGAAATTCAATTTTGCAGAACTCTTTAGCAAATCTGGGCATCTCCTGACCTCATCTCTCTCCTTCTTCCTTTTAATTCTCTTTTGATTCTTTCCTTTTCCTTCCACTCTTTTTCTGTATCCTAATTCTGCTTTTCCACCCACTCCTTTTCTACATCTGAATTCTGCCTCAGCTGTAGTCTTTTTAATTGAAAAATTAGAAACTTTTGCAGCTCTCATCACCTCTTTTTTTCATAATTCAGCAATTCTCTCCAGTAAAATTCTTGGAATCTTGTGGAAACTATATTGAGGACATGAGTGATAAAGACAAGCAAATTTGCCAAGATCTTCTTTATCAAAAAAAGCTCATTGCTGCTGCTAAGCTGTGAGACCCAAAAGAGATGTCAAGACATGTTCTGTCTTGTCCCTGCATGTCTTCCCTTAAAGGCTCATAGCCTGGAAAGAGCACTCTCTCCTCAGGTCTCTTTCCTGCCCAGCACCTATATGTACAAAGTAATCCTGTTCTTAAGGTCTGACTTAACAGCATTTTGGGTTTGAAGGACTTTTCCTCTCTTTCCTTTTGTTTCCTACTCATGTGCTGTGGAAAGCATCTGGGAACGTTTTTGTTCTCATGGAGCATGGGATTATTCATGTAGGAGGCACCCCTGGGGCCCATCTAGGCCATCCTCTTACTAAAATATCATTTGGAAGTAGGATCAAGATGCTAAATGTCTTATCCAGTCAAGTTTCACGCACCTCCAAGGATGGACATGCAGCCACCTCTGGGCACTTGTGCCAGTGCTTGACCAGTCCCACTGTGTAACACTTTTCTGGCTGGAAAATTTGTTCCATGGTTAGGAAGCACTTTCCCACTTGAAAGACACATTTCTCTTCAAGGCTAGATTAGTCCCATCTGTTTGTTGGCATCCTCTCTGGTACTTACACTGCTAATAAGAAGCAGTCTTGGTCCCCTCTAAGGCTTTGTTTTGCTAGACTAAACACAGTATCCACTTCCCACTTCCTTTCCAGCACAAAGCCCTCTATCCCTCTGACCGCTATCAGCACCCTTCAGTTAAAGTTCATGTTTGAAAGTTCATTGCTCTATTTGTTTGACACAGAGCAATCAGAAGAATATGTAAAATTGAAGTGAAATCTCAAAAATATCTTTGAATTAGAGCAGTAAGATTCTCCCTTTTCTGCTGCATATACCTCACCAGACTGCTGTAAGATCACCTTAGCAGCACACCTGCCATAGACACCAGCATCCCTCCCTTCTGCAGTCATTTCCATCCAGCAAATCTGCTGCCATTACAGAACCCAGCTCATTAATTCCTTCCTCACCATCTGCTTACTAACAATCAGCAGTGCTCTCTCCCTTTCAGCCAGCTCCATGCACACCTAATCCCTGTTTCTCCCTGCTCCCTCATCACTGCATCCCACAAGACTCCATGAAAAGGCTTAATTGAAATTCCCAGGAAGGAAACATGTTTCCTTTGTGTAGGAAATAGTTTCTCAATGAGTATATTGGGCTGACACAATCCAATCCACAATCCACAGTCCACAATCCATGAATTGCAAAGTCATGTTTCATTTTATCCAGTTCACCTCCCAGCCTCTATCTGCCTTTCATTCAAAATTTTTATGAGAGCTCTGCATACTCTTGCAGCCAACCACTTAAGACTGCCTGGGTCACCTCCTCTCCCCACATTTTTAACTAGGGGCCCCAGGCTTGCTTTTCTTCGTATGTGTCTTACTATCCTTACCTATGAGGTCTGAAACTAGGAATACTTGCTACCAGAGCTGTGCTTTCATGCACCTGTCCCTGCCAAATTCAGAGACACTATTTGCCTCAAAATAATCCAGGAGGTTTTGAGGGAAAAAATGATACATTCACTGCATCTTGACCAACAGAAGTCCCAGAAAGATGATCACAGAATCACAAAATCATCTGAGTTGGAAGGGACCCACAGGGGTTACCAAGTTCAAATGCTGGCCCTGCACAACATTATCCTCAAGAATCACACCATGTG